>JMFS01010040.1:0-15006 GCA_000699545.1 Podiceps cristatus
ATATATTAAAAATTATAATAATAATAAAGTTCCCAAAAGGAATATTGTAGCAGAACTAGTGTTGAAATTGTATTTAAAATGCAGAAACAGTGCATGAATGCATGCAGTATGGCTGCAACACTTTCTTTTCTGTTTTACAGAAACTTGGCTCGTTGAACAATGAGCCTGCACTACCTTCTACAAGTTACTTACCTGCTACCCCCAGCGTGGTGCCGTCTTCCTCATATATTCCAAGTTCTGAAACACAGCCAGGTAAAAGATGCTTTTTTGCTTTTGAGACCTAATACCTCCATCTCTGTACGCTTTTACTGTCTAGCTCTTTTATTTACAAACCTATTATCCCTGAACTCTAGTGAAACTTAACCTTGGCAGTCTAAAAATCCATTGTGAGAACCCAGCCTTTGGGTTTTGGGTAACCGGACATGTCATTTAACCTAAACAAAGAAAATGCTTGTTGTTAAGTCTTAAAATGACTGGTAGTTATGTCAAGCAGCAAAGCAATTTACTGATTGGGATTTTTTTCTTACTCTGTAATAGAAAAATCCAGCGTTTTTTTAATCCCTAAAGAAACACCAGTAATACACACAAGTGTTGAGTGTATATACTCCATACACACATCCATATGCATACACTTGCAGAACAGTTGCTTTCAGGAGTCAGATATGTTTCTGGAGGCTTTCACGCAAGCTGGGATTAAGCCAGCAATTTTCCTTTTACCTCTTTATAACAGTCTGATAGATATGGCTGGGCTCCTGTGTATTTCAAGGAGTGCTACGTTATTTTTCATTCTAGAAAATTGCCTATAGTAAAAAGTAGTGTCCATACAAGTCCTTTATTTCTACACTTGTTATTGTAACACACTTGGTTTTACTTTTCCTTCCCTGCTGCCTGCAAAGTCTTAAAGGAATGTATCAGTCTGCACTAACAGATGTGCATGACTGGGATTCATTACCAGACCTTGTAGTTAACAGAGCACCAATGTTTCGGTTCAGTGCTTTATTTTTACTCCTGCTTATTGTGATTTAGTACTGTAATGTTTCTCTTATGTGTGAGCTGTGGCAATGTTGGTCACTAGAGACAAATGCATATGCAAAACCCGATTACTTTACTTCCCTGAAACAGTTCAGAATCTCTCTGAAGGTCCATGCAAATCTTTCTCTGGCAGAAAACTGGCATCTCCAGAAGGAACGCAGCCGAGAGCACATCAGCACTGTCAGCAGCTAGTATTATTTTCCAGAGCCTTGGCATTGTATTCAACAGCAGGAAATTCTAGCTTAAAATTCTCTATTGTCTTTGTTTTCTATTTTTTCCAACTTTTTCCTTCTGGAATGTAGGATATCTAGCTTTTACTGTTGACAAGGAATATAAAACTCTTTTTCTTGATAAAGATGCACACATAAGATCCAAAATTTGGTCTTATATATTCTGAGGTTGCATAATTAAAACATTCCTTTATGCAAGTCAGTTATTCTGACATGAGAGAAAGCTGGTAATAAAGCTTCAGAGATTTGTACAAAATTAGGGGGTGACAAATTGTTACAAATGTTTGTGCTCTCAAGTGTTCACTGTCCTGGTCTGCATCTTACTGGATAATAGCCGTAGTGTTAAAACCAGTGCAGTATCTGTGCCTAGATGGAGTGGCAGACTTTTCACTCTCTAAAATCTGATCTGAAAAGCATCAGCGTAGTTCTGGTCTGTACCTGCCTTTTAGTCTACTGTGAGCATGATGTGAAGGGGTTAGCTTAAACCTCATGAGATTCATGAAAGATGCTTAAGCAGCTGTGCCTATGTCCTAAGAGCTACAAAAGACTATAACTGGCTAGAGTGTGCACTGGGTAATTACTATTTGCTGGGCAGGTGGTAACTTATGAAATCACAGTAACTTGATCATGCATGTAACCTCCACCTGCAGCCAGGTTTGGAATAGTAACTCCCTTAAGTGCAGGTCAGTGGATCAACTTTGAGAAATAAGAGTTAGGACTTGCCAATACTGTAGGACTTTAACCCTCCTAGGAGTTAGTGTTTAAATAATGAGTGATTTGTGAAGACTGCATTTAATTCTGTCATCAGTTTAAGTATTTGTGATTTTTGGTACTTGTTACTGGCTGAGACTTAATTATCATTTGCTTTGGAAGCTGCTGCTACATCAGGTAAAAACTGATGAAATTGTTTGATAGTTTTGGCTTCTGCGTAACAGTACAGCAATAATCCTAGGAGGGTCAGAGTACAGTTGTTATAGCAATATAAGCTAAAAAGTATATAGAACCCATTTCAGTTTAATAAATCTGATATCAATTAAACATAAAATTTGGTGCTAAATATAGTGTAATCTGTATTGGACAGCTTGTCACACAGTTGTCTAATTCTTGCTAAAGATAATTGAGTGGAAAAAGCATTAGCTCTTCATTTTTTCATATAGAAATTAGATGGCATATTGAATTGTGGTACTAAAATGGAATAATCAGAATTTTTTGTTTTCTTTTAAAGGCCACTGGTGATAGTAATCCCTGTTTGTGGATTATAATGTTTGTAATTATCCTGATTGGTTTTTGCAGCTGGCTCTGCACGAGAGGCCTTGCAGACTAACAGACAGACTGAAGAGCCTGCAGCTCCAAGTGCTACCACAACTCTTCCTGCACAATTCAAACAGAGAACACCCATGTACAATAGTAACTCTAATCCACCTGCAGCTACACCTACCTCACCCCTAACACCTACCACGCCTCCTGCCATTTCCCCTGCTGCGCAAGCACCACAAGTGGCTCCCCAAACTCAGCAACAGCCACCACCAAAAAAAAACCTTTCTCTCACAGTAAGTAAAACCAGGTTCTTTTTGTCTGCTGCTTTTGATGTAGATTGGAAAATGCAAATTTTTATTATTGATCTCATTTAGTATGTTGACAGTTCCTGGCCTTTGAATCATGGAGTGGTTGAGGCTGCTTTTTTATAACCAAAGATAATGAAAATGTTTTGTAGCTTTGTTAGCACCGCTGTCTTAATGTTAATCACAGCATTTTTCATTGTGCAGTGCTAATGTTGCAGTAAGATGTCTTTACTGCTATTTATTGTGTCAAATAATGTTGTGTTGCTCATTATAAAGAATTTTGTGAGAAAGGTGTATTTCCAGTAGAGCTGTTGCCCAGCCAATAGCACGTATTGTAAGCTGCTAAAAAGGATCCTGTCATTGTGGTGGTAGGAGAAAAGATATCAATAGATTATTCTAAGGCAAAAGCCTTTATTTCTTGATCCCCTCACGCCCTGCCCCCATTACACATTTTTTAAAGCCTGAGAGTGGGGAGGAAACTAAACAACAATTAATTATGTCCTGAAGCTTTCTACTGCTGGCATGTTGTTATATATTACGTGCTTGCTGGAAATTAAGCCAATAACTAATTCAAGGTGCAGCTGAATTGGAGACTTTGCTACTAAGCACCTATCTAAAAATCTATAAGCATGGCTTGCAAGAATTTAATTTTAAGAAGCAAATTTCATTTCAGTACATCTACTTCATTTATGAAATGAAAGAAAAAAGAAAAAAAACTCCCTCAAACTATTGCAAGCCTGGGTTTGTTGGACTGTAGAAGAAGTGTTAGGTTTTTTTCTCCTTTTTTCCTAATGTCATAAAGAACACAAAATTGAGAATGTAAACATTAAATCTCTTAACAGATGTTTCTATAACTATTTAAAGATTAGTTTTTTCCCAGTTTCAGAAATCATTTGTCACTGCTGTGTTAGGTGTAAGTATTAAAGAGGGAAAGCCTTGAGGTTAAGCCTCTTTCTGTTTGCTTTTGTAGGACTACAGACTTCCACTTTTATGTTTGTTTGTGGGTATTAATACCGTACCTGTTGGCAGTGTTTTCTCCACTGGAATTCATATTTTGTTTTATCTGTTGCAGAGGGAGCAAATGTATGCTGCACAGGAAATGTTCAAGACTGCAAACAAAGTTACAAGGCCAGAAAAGGCTCTTATACTTGGATTCATGGCAGGATCCAGAGGCATGTATTGAGACTAATTTAGCTTACTTTTGAATACCCAGATGCGAAATACCCATCTAGCATTTCTAAATGTGCACATGTGAGTGCAAGACTTGCTTTAGCATTGCTCTGTATGTACTGGACTCTGCTTTACTCTGGGTTGTATGTAGTTTTATGGATTGCAGTTCTAACTGCCTGGAAATGGGTCTTTAGGGTCTATTTCCAGTAAGGCAAATGGTCTGTCAGAGCAGCTGCTAAACATAATATATACATAACTGACCACATGTAATATCATGGCTTAGGGGTTGAGGAGAAACAAGGCAGCCAGTCAGAACAGTGAACAGACTGGTTAGGGCCTAGTAGGCTGTCTAAAAGAGCAATGAATGTAAGTTCTTTTGTGACAAGTTGGGGAGTACAGAGCCTCATTGCTAATTCCTTAGTGTGAGAGATGTAGCAACTGTTGTCTCGGAGGCTTTAGGTAACCACAGGTGCTGTGAATCACAGGGAGATAAGCTGTCTCATAGCTGGATCCTGTCCTATTGGCCTCGATGGACCAAGGCTGTTTTACCGAGAAGATTATCAGATGTAAGATGAGAAGGGGCTTAAGGGTCCTTAAGTGAACTCTATCATCTGCACTAGCTCCGGTTTCTAATTTGGTATGCAAGGGCTCTTACCACTGGAGTGCTGGAGCCTAATCGTGGCCCGTGTGCTCGGATTAGTGCAATACATTATTGAAGATGACCAGGACAGAGTCACTGTGATGATCCCTGGGCTTTAAGAAAAGCTTTGTGTATCTTGCATTAGTGATGGTGCTCTTAGTACTAGATGCTACTTCAGATTGCAGTAGAAGGATGTACTTTAATATCTACGTGGCCAGTTTTTTGTAATGCAAGGTAAAATCCTAGTTTTGAAGTCTGCACATGCGTGTGTTACTCAAATCTGCATATATAGATAAGTATATAACAGCATGAATTCCTTCAGTAATGATATTAGTGCCTTCTGAAGGTTGGGTAAATAACTGCCAGCTCTGATATTCTTGACCTTCCTGAGTGTCAATTCCAGTACCTTGAAAAGTAGCATTCAGTACTTCTACCAGAATGGAACTGAGCCTTGGATGAGTGATTTCAGTGAAGCTGTTTGGACTTCCAGACAGCTGAAAATTGTTGAGGCTTTTAACTACAAAGTGTATCCCAAAGAAAGTAACTCTGGTAGTTAAGTTTACCAACTCCCATTTAAATATAAGCTTCTGTTATGGTTCTTGAGGCAGGCAGAAATGACATTGGCATGCTTTACTTTCCCTTTTGTTCTTCTAGTTACTTGAGCCTTGGGGTTCCTCTTTTGGGGTCTGGTTTTGTTATCTTTAAAACTCAGTCTGTAATGTATGGAGGGAAGATGATCTTTGTGTGGCTATGTGTATTAGTGATGTTACTTGCTTAGCTTTGGGTTTGGTTTGTTGGGTTTGAGGTTTTGTCAGCATAAGGTTTAGAATCTCCATCAAGTGCTCTTTACCTTTACAAATACAGTGCTGAAATGTATAACTTGTTCCTGATCTTGTTTTCACAGAGAATCCTTGCCAAGAGCAAGGTGACATCATCCAAATTAAACTTAGTGAGCATACAGAAGACTTACCAAAGGCAGATGGCACTGGCAGCACCACTATGTTGGTTGACACGGTCTTTGAAATGAACTATGCTACTGGTGAATGGACCAGATTCAAGAAGTACAAACCTATAACTAATGTTTCCTAAGAGATGCAGCAACAGCATACTGGACCAAATCAAGCTTAGAGTCAACCAGCTCATATAGTATGTCAACTGTACAAAATGGCATTCATGTGTACACTTCTTATTACCCTCTGGAGTAAAACCTGAACTGGGCTCAGTGAACACAGAAGAAGATGGTGTCAAACTTGGTTTTTATTTCTTTTTTTTTAAATCTTGGGAGAGGGAAAGGTGATCTTAAGGAGGAAAGTTGTTGGTGTGTTTTTATTTTCTTGCAATTCAAGATGCTGGAAAAGGAGATCAGAACTCAAAGATTATTCTGAGTACCAGAAGAGAAAACTACTGTGCAGTCATTCACCATTTACCATTAAATGAGGTCACAAATCTTTATTGTAAAAATATTTTCTTTGGCTACATGGGTTCTATTGTAAGAATGGACATTTAAAGCACCACAGGTTGGTCTGTGATTATGTTGTAATTCAGCTGCAGTATAACTAAATATTGCAGGTGGTAGATGTCCAGTGTCTAATGGTACCCACTGTATGTTTAGCTTATTTATGCTTGGGTCATAGGATGGGATTGAGCAGCTTTGTTAACTCGCTATATTGTCAGTGTCCACGCCCAGCATGAGTTAATCTATATTTGGCATTTGAGATCAAAAGAAACTGAGTATTCTAACTTTCTGAAGAAAAAACGTCGAAATTAACAACAAAGAATAGTGGTGGTGGCTTGTCACTGCCTGGAAGTGATGGTTACAATGTCAGTCTTAAGGTAGAAGTTGATCTATGGCTCTTGCATAACAAGCCCTTTGAACAGCATAACTTACCTGGGATGAAGTGAAACGTACATCTCAAGACCAATTGCAGCGTAATTTAAAAATGACCCTAGAAATGGTTGAGTGACACATACCTAAATACAGATGGTCAGGAAGATTTGTTGTCTTGAGGCTGTGTTAATTTCTGTTTGGTTGAGGTGTTTGATTGCTAAGCCCTGATCCAAAAAGTTCTGGATGACTGTAGCTGTGGTTCTTGCCAGTGTAGTTACATTGGTATAATCACTTTTGTGGCCACAATTATACTGGCATATAAATGTGCCTTATACTTGTCCCCTTCTAGTAGAAGCACATTTTTATCTTTATAACTGTGTTCACACCACTGGTATGCTCTGGCTTTAATAGTACAAATAAAGCTTGTGTTTATTGAGTGGGCTTATGTACATAGTTCAGGGTTCATCCTTTGGAGACTTGGGTTCATCATTTGAAGGAGACTTGGCTTAAACATCTGGTTTCTGCCAGTACTTGCATGTGGAGCTGTGCATGGCTGGGAACGGGGCTTAGAAGGAAGAAATACAAAGATGCACAATGGTTGGTTGGGGCTGAGGAGGTACCTTGGGCTGACTAGAGGTTCATGTTAAAGTGGAGCTCTTAGGACAAATTGAGGCTTTTTTCTCTTTTTTTTCTTTTCTGAGAAGAAAGCAGACCAAATCCCCTAAATACCCTTATGTACTAACAAAGATGTTTAATGATTGAGTAAAGTCTTTTTGTATTGGCGAATTTTTATGGCATTCTGTTTTTAGTTTTTCAAACAAATTATCCAACAGGACAGGGCAAGTATAAATAATAAGAAAATCTGTATTCTACAGTGTTTTAAGATGTGACCAAAAGTATAGATTTCTTTAACTTTAAGCAAAAACATAGAATGTTCCAGTAGTGGACAGGTTATTTGATGGTACCTTCGACCATTATGGAGTGTTGTGCTCCATAGTGTGAAGTTCCATTAGTGTGAAAGTTTCTGTCATATAACTGTCTCACTGGGAGCTTTCCTCCAAATAAT
Source organism: Podiceps cristatus (assembly GCA_000699545.1). Classification (NCBI taxonomy): domain Eukaryota; kingdom Metazoa; phylum Chordata; class Aves; order Podicipediformes; family Podicipedidae; genus Podiceps; species Podiceps cristatus. Next base: position 7,529 of record JMFS01010040.1, read on the forward strand.
GACCCCATTTCAGAAGCAATGTAGATTGTGACTCTTTTTTTTTTTTTTTTTTTTCTTGTTTTTAAGCAGCTAGAAACCAGCCTGACAAGTGAGGATGAGTAGTGGGTTTTAGTTTTTAGGAGTTTAGTAGAATGTGTTTTCATGGTTATAACTTATTTGTTTATAGTATGTTACACAGCAAGGACTAACAGTAGAATATGAAAGTATTTTTAAAAGGAAGGTTTAAAGGAAAGTGACATTCCTTTTCTTGTCTGCATTCAGATTTTTAAAGTTTGCTTGTGATGACCAGTTTTCTGTAAACATGTATGATACTTCTGTCTTAACTGTTCCTGCTTGCTAGATAAGCTGCAAGTACCAAATAAAACTTTGAAGAAGGAATTTTTAGAAAATTGGCTGGCTTGAAGGGCATGTACTGTCATTGTAAGTTGTTGATGCAAGACTCTGCAATTCATCAGGAGCTGCTGTGTGATGGCTCCTTTGGCTTACTTGAGATTAATAGGGGTCCCTCGCTAAACTTTCTTAGTCCACAGAAGGCCAGCATTTCAGACCTGTGCTGTCAGGATGGAGACGGCTGTCCCTCTCCTCTTCTAGAAGACCTTCTAGGACACGGTGGAGTCATTTGAGTGCAGTAGTTTGTAGGAAGCTTAACCATGCTGCTACCTATTTGTGTTTGGTGCATTAACAAAGTTGGTCTCGAGGCCTGTTTGTCTAAAGTCAGTCATATGCAATAAATTGAAATTTTAAATAGGAGCATATTATATTTTTAATTCCGTTAAGTCATTAGGAAGAGACAATTTAACACTGCTAAAATAATTTATTTTTAAAAGTGACTTGATGACCCTCAGTACCAGAGCATTACTTCAACTTGATCTATGAATCTAGAAAGCTTTTTTTAAATGCCTAAAGAAAGGGAATTTTTTAGTTAAAATAATACAGTAAGAAGTAAAAGTACATGGAGCTCTTTGGTTCAGAGAATAAAATCATTGAACCAGTGGCCTGAAAGTAGGGATAATGCCAGACAATGCAGAAAAGGCAACATCAACATTTAAATTCCAATATAATGGAGTTGTTGCGTAAAGAACAGGATCTGGCCCTGGAACTTAATATTTTTTTTTTGTCTTGAATATTCAGTCACTTGGATGTTAGCTGGATTCTATTCAGTGGTGCCCACTGTAAGATTAAATGAAAACACTTGTTGACTCTAGAATGACTGGCAGATATACTGACAAATGGACCAGAGAAGTTGTTCTGAGTTTTCTTAAAGCTTTCTGTCCTTTCCAATGAAGTTTTAGGAAATAGCAAGCCCGAACTTCCAAAGTGCGTTACTGCGCCTCAGCGAGGCAGGATGTCCCAGCTTCTCTTGCCCTTGCTTGTAAAGAAGGACCTGTCTGCAAGCCTAGGCATGATATGAATTAGCTCGTTTGGGTTTAGAGGATGGCGTACTGGAGAAAGAGGGAAAGAAAGTGGCTTGTGTTTTCCCCGTCCAAGCTTTTTATTCTTGGGGGAGAAAGAACACGCAGGTGCATACCCAGGCTTCTTTAACAACATGCCCTACAGAAAAGTGCTGGGTTTCTTTAGGCTCCATTTTCTTTCGTGAGCACCGTGAGGACCTGGAAGAGTGAAATGAGTGTAGCGAAGAAGGTGAGCCCAAGGAGGATGCTGAGCAAGAGTTCTGATCACAGGACTTTTTTCCTATTCTAGCACTCTGTAGTTATCTCCATACAAAACAGTTTAGGCTTAGTACAGTTAACACTCTAGTATTGGGCCAGTATTTTATGGGTTAACTTGGTTTTCACTGGTAGCTTTGCCATTTAATCTTCCAGTTAAATACCATAGGATGCTGGATGCAGTGGGGAGGAGCCTTTGGTAGTTGCTTGACATCTCCACATGAAATTGGTCACTTCTCTCACTAAGTTGTGTCAAAGTGCAGACCGCTTGTCTAGGTGAAAGAAGTTTGAGACTTTGACATTAAACTGTTTAAGAGTGAATCACATTTTCATAGCAAGATCTGACTGACTGGAAAAAAAGACTAAAAAAAAATGTTAAGCCAGAGCCCTCTGGGAATCTGGTGCCTTTAACAAGAACTGTCATTTTGTAAAATGTTGCATCTATAGGATAGCCCATATGTTTTCTATTGGTTTTTTGTACAGTTGTAAATTCAAAATATTCTGTCTTTGGGTACGTATTTTCAGTGTAATACAGTATGTATAATAAAAATTTAGATTTTTCTAAGGAAATAGACTGATACTTTTTTAATAATCAAGTTGCATATTGTGCTAACAATTGAATTGGTGATGAGTACCACTAGCCTGAGACCAAACAGCCAAATTGCATGGTAATGTGTATCCATTTTAGATTTGTCACATTGCTTCTGTAGATGCATTTCAAAGTTGACATACGCTAGTTTTGCTGGTTAGGATATTTGTGAGTAGGAGGTGTTACCAAAATACCTGCTCTTGCTTTCTGGGCGGATTTACTGAAAGCTTATTAACCCTGGGTGATGTATCTCTGCAATGCGTGGGTGTGCGTATACTGAAGCACTCAAGCCACAGCCTAGACCTGATGGTACGAGGAAAGTATGCCATGCATTGTTCTGTGGATGGCCCAAATGGTATTGAAGTGTGGAATAAGCCCTATTTTTTTTTTTTTTTTTTTATACCTTCTTTAGTTGAATTACAGCAATGGCTGCTTCTCTCAATTTTAGAGTGCTGTGGAAAGTGGGTGGGTTTTGGTGGTTTTTGATTTGGGGTTGGTGTTAGGTTTTTTCAGAAATTGTTTTCATGCTCAGAGATACCATTTCTATGGTCTAGTTTATCCTGGGATAGACATGAAGGCTTATCTTCAATGTTGAGTTGTGGACGTGTGTGGCTGGCCTCATTCCAGTGTTCTTGGGTCCAGCCATGTGACGTGGCTCTGTCACACCTGGCTGTGCTGGTGCAGTGCCAGGCATAGTCTGTGGCTTTTCTTCTCTGTGCCAGATCGACCTCATCGAATAGCCAGGAAGGGAATGCTGGTCCAGGTCAACTGCTCGGTTAGAATGCTTGGGGCAAAGCTTTGGGAATACACCGAGATGCACATCTTGTTTGTTATTTCATAGGGCACTTGCTCTGTCAACCAGGTGTCTTGGTGCCCAAATGAGTGACTTGCTGCTGTGTTAGAGCAATAGATAGGTGCCGGTTTGCCTGTCTTCCCAGAACAGCCCATGCAGAATCAGACCCATCAATTTTTAGCGATCTCTGTGTCACTAGACATTTTAGACGGGCTTGGCTGGTGCAAGCCTGTAGGGTTTTCCGATGCTTAGGATGTTGCTCTAATACTAACTCTCATGACTGATGATTGACCAGACATTGACCTCTTTAAGGCCTGGACAAACTGGTGTCAGGTACTGTCCTAAAGCTGTCCTGTATTTCTAATGCCTGTAGACAGAAACCAAAACATCTCAGACTTCACTCTTCTCCCCACCCCTGTGCATGCAGGTGTGTACACACAGGTTCTCCCGATAGCAGGAAAGGAAAAATAAGGCAAGAAGCAAAAAAGTGATTGTTCTAAAGTAGGCAAAATAACTTTGTTTTCAGAACCTGCTGTGTTTCAAGACTCTTGCATGGCACAAGACCTTCTCCTGAGGAACTTGGGGAGGTGTCCTTCATCTAGCTCTCAGAACATGGTTCCTGAGTAGCATTTGGTATTAAAATATACTTACTCCTTCCTGGTAGAAATTCTGTGAAGAGAAAACAATCCCTTGCTCTGAGTAGTTGATTCAAACCCTCAGTAGCATGAAAGTTTGGTTCTAGTGTGTCTCATCCATCACTTGGTGTCATTAAAGTCCATAGTATCTCTCCTTTTTCCTCTGTATCTTTCAATAAAAAACAAAAAAATAATTGTTGGCTGTTTCTTCATGTAGGAGAGTTGGATACACAAGATCTCATGACTGATCTTGCTTGTGCTAAAATTTTGTGGTCATACTCTGCATTGATCCAGAGCTGTCTGCTGGGTGGTACCCAAGTTGTACTTGGAGATGATCAATCTTGTTTCCTCTCTCCCCAAATGCTACAGGCCCTGACAGCAGAAGCAACGCTGCCTGTGCTGGATTTTAAATGTCTTTCTCCCCTTTTGGGTAGGACACAGCTCTTTTGGAAGCATTTCAGTCTGCTAGAAAACACTTCAGTCTCTTTTCTGTAAAGGCCTTAATAGTGTCCGTTAACAGCTTTTCCCACAGAGTCACAGACAAATTCTCTTTTCAGTGTCTTGTATGATAACAGTGCCTGTGAAATCCCCTCCATGAAGGGTTTTGGTTTACTCTCTTACAGCCCACGAGCTACCTTTTCAGCATTCCTAAAGTCTGAGGCCAGGGGAGCTAATAGTTGGAGTTGTAGACATGCTAGGTGATCCGTCATCCTTGAGCTGTCCAGGTAAGAAGCGTTGCCAGAGCAGTTCTCTGCGCCTTTTTTATTTTTTGTGAGGCGTGAAAGCTGCCCGCAGAATGAATGTGTATACGTGAGCAATGCCTTGGAGGAAAACGCAAGGTGCCTTACCCTGGGATTCTTCAAGCTGTGTATTGAGAAATGCATCTCCCCTTCTAGAGTCCTTTGTTCTGGATCATGGTTTGAACCTGGTAGAGCTGGAGCACTGTAGGAAGGCCCTGTCCTTCGTCCTTTCCTACATGCTGTTTTTTCGTGAAGGAGGCAGGTTGTGGGCGTGCCCTGGGAGTTGCTGCTCCAAACCCTGACATCTTCAGTTTGGATGTTCAGGGGTTTAAATCCCCACAGGACCTACAGGAATATGGGCAGCATGTTAGAGAGTCTCCAGTTGCTGGTGAGTGACCTTCTTGCTTTGGTAATGCTCTTCGTATCTCAGCTGTGTCTGGCCCTAGAGAGTTGCATTTCAGATAACCACACTTACTCCCTTTTACCTTTTTCATTAAATTGTGCTTCTCTGTGTATTCTGTCTGCGGGCAGGTGGCCAATTTGTATCATGCTTTGCCTACAGCGCTAGGTGGGTTTGGCCTGTGTCCTTAACGCTGGCTACACCCAAGGCACGCTCGTCCATTTTGGAGTAGTTCGCATTTTAAGACCCTCTTTTTAACTGATGGGGACTAACTAAGAATTAAATGTTCAGTACTGCTTGGGAGAACTTCTGGACTCGGTTCACATATCATGCCTTTGGTTGGATAAACCAGATCTCTGCTGCAGTACCGCACCTTTCCTTTAGCGGCTCTACTTTTATTATTATTCCTTCTAAATCCAAGCCCAGAAGAAACAGGTTTTTAGAGTTTTGAGTTACTTGTTTCAAAGTGACTGTAATAACTCTTTTGATGACTTAAATTCTTTCAGCTCCCTTCTTCATGTTCTGTTACTCCATCTACACAACGCTGATGCCAAGTTTCTACCGGTGCAGTTTGAGAAGAGCAGCACTACCTTTTTTCGGTTAAGAGGGTTTCGTCTGGATTCTGAAGCGTGGCGATGTGTCCTCGCTCCCCGGAGCTGTGGTGCCATCCGGTGGCCATTTGGTCAGGTACAGGTTTTTAACGTCCGAGCACGGCGCGGTGTGCTTTCCCGGGCAGCCCTGGTGGCTTTGGCTTTTCTCCTTCTTCCCTGCGTAGGAGTCTCTTGGCCCTTCCCCAGGGCACGAGGCTGCTTTCAGGGTCGTCGGGGATTAGCACAGTATGGCACAGCTTCTCTCCGTACCTGAAATGGAAACTCCTGGCGGCCTCCTTCCTGCTGCTCGGGTTCGAGATCTACCGAGAACTGTTGAGGAGTCTGGTCATAATTCTGTAGCACAGGTGCCCTGCGTGGGAGGCTCATCCGCCGCGTGTGCCGCCAGGCCTGTGCAGGCAGGCTGCCGAGGAGCCCTCGGAGGAGCTCTGTTTACGTTGCTGACTTGCAGCTGTTGGCCCCATGCTCTCAGACTGAGCTCCTGTGCCGTTTTACGTACCAGGGACTGGGAAAAACCTTGCATCTGAACGGGGGTTCTGCATTCTCAGTTGCTTCCCATCCCAGCAGACAAGGCGCAGTGCTTCCCGTGGATGTCGGGAACACTTTGGTGCTGTTTATGTCTGCGAAGAAGGAAGCAGTACCTGCCAGCCAGTGCCTCTTCCATACGCAGCCAGGATTTGGTTGGACTCGCAAGCCGCGTTGCATGACAGAAGGTTGTTTTCCTAGAGAAGCGCCTGTCGGAAGCCAGCTTGCGGGGTGATTGTCTTGCTCTTTCCTGGGCAGTAGCTGCAGCCTGGGTGCATTCCGCCCCCCCCGTACTAGCTCAGCCACAGGGTGCAAACAGGAACGTGCTGCTGAAGGGCCATCACCATGGGGACGGTGTCGAAGGGCTGGATGTGGTACACCCAGGAGCGTCATGTCCCCCGGCATAGTGGGAACAAGATAACTTGCAGTAGCTTGCTCAGCTTGGAGCGTGGCAGTCCCTTGGCACTGGAGCAAGTCTCTGGTAAGCCTTGCGCAGTGGCGCAGTGGATAATCACGGGAAGAGCCTAAGGATGTAAGAACAAAGTGATCTTTCTGCTCTCATCTGCTGGCAGTTAATAGGGACTTTGCGACCTTAGCGGTTCACCCAGTGACTGCTGCCATTTTCAGGCTGATGGATGTGTCTGTCCGCTCTCGGCTCGTGCATTCCTCTCCTTTTCACCATCCTTCCTACAGGTAGGACCTCACCTGGGAATTTTCTCCCCCACAGCACTTACCATCACATCCCAGTTAATAAAAGCTGGGGTGGTGGCAGCTCATGCTGCTCATACATGTGGCTCCCACTTGACACTGCAGAGAGGGTTGGTGCTTAAGAGAGACTCTCCTTGCTCAGGGTTCTTTATTAAATAAGTAAGTAGCCGCTCTTGTAAACAGAGCGGTTCCTACCCCTTGCAGCCAATTGACGCACAGTCCTGGGCCGGCCCTCGGGTTTGTAATGCCTGGGTAGCTCAGAAATCCAAGTCTGCCCTCAGCGGGTGAAATATCTAATGGCACTTCCTTTACTTGCCCAGCCTGGATGGAGGTGTGTCCCCAGCAGCCTTGAACAGCTCTCCTCTCCAGGCTAGAGCTGATACAAACTGCCGCTGCGTTTGAGCAGGAGGCCGTGTTTGTGCTGCTGCTGCCCTGGAAGGAGCCAGCCAGGTTTTGAGAGCCCCCAGGGTGGAGGGCAGTGTCTGGTTTATTTGGGGACACAAGGTTCACCATCCCTGGAAGAGCAACCAAACTGACAAGAAGAGGGCCCTCTGCCAGACTAGGACATCACTTTTGATCAGCCATGACACTGTTTTTTATTCTCTGTGAACTAACTAGCAAAAGCATTTAATCTCAACAGAGACCAACCAGGGCAGGTCAGGAGTTTATAAATTAACTTGTTTGTACTTCTCTGCCCTGAAGTGGCATCAGACTTTTCCTGTTGGAAGAGTATTTCCAACTTGCCCAGTTGCTAAAATAATTCACAGAATCACAGAACAATTTGGGTAGGAAGGCACCTTCAAAGCCCATCTA
>KL256941.1:0-18403 GCA_000699545.1 Podiceps cristatus
CAATAAATAAAATATATATAAATAATATGCATCATATAATAAACAGGTACAACAAATCATTAATAGGGCTTATTTTCTTCTAGCAATATCTAGAAGGGTTTTCTATCTTTTTTTTAATGTGATGCTAATTCAAATATTAGGACTACTTTACATCTTTGAAGATTAACATTAATGAGGTATAATTGTAATTAAAATTACAATATAATTTTCAGAAACAGATTTATGTTTTGAAGAGCTAGCTTTTATGCAAACAAAACTTTCAAAACCTCATTACTTTCTTATGCCATCAATAGGATCATTGAAGAAAAGAGCATAAGAACTGATTTCAAAAGGGAAAATAAAATTTAAAACGTTTGTTAACCTACAGGGAAGAAAAAAAAAAAAAAAGTGAAGATCTATACAAATTCTGTTTTTCTGTACATTAAAGAAGATTTTCTTCTTGTCTCTTTTTCTCTGTCTCCCCCTTTATTATTATTATTATTATTATGCTGCTTTTTTTCTTTTTTTTTTTTTTTTTTATCTGGTTCATCTCTAGGTCAAATCAAGTTCATTTATGTCCAGTAGATTATTCCTGTTAAAAGGAAAGGCAGAGATTAAAGAGTATAGTGAAATACCTTCCAATCTGCCATGGATGCAGTATTTAATATTAAAGTCAGGTGACATGAATGCAGCTAGGCCTTGGTAGCTAACCTAGAGACCTCTGGGTGTTGAGCTGGAAGAGACGAAGTCTGATTTTGACTTCATAGTATAAACAGAATGTCATCCACCCATCAAAATTCCACCCACAGTGAACCCCCGGCACGGTTAATGATTATAATCTTCACATTTAATCATGGGAACACAGTGACAGGCAAACAAAGGTTAGCTAAACTGACAGTTCAGGCTGTTTGAATGGAAAAGGGGGACTTCACAAGTTTTATTTTAAAATGTGTATACTCTTCCAACAGCACTTTTCAGATTTACACTAGAAAAGTGTACAAAGCCTGGTTGCTTGCAGAAATTGGCAGTGTGCATAATTAACCTTTAAACTGGAGAAAGACTGGAAACTTTGATGCTTTCTTTAAAACAGTTGCTATGCCAATACTACTTTCAAGGTTAAATTAAGCTAAGGGCACTTAAAGGGTAAAGGAAGAAACACAGCACTAACATGTCAAAGTGTCAGAGGAAAAAAATGCCATTTTAGAAATGACATAGTTATCTTATAGGGATATTCTTTTTTACTTAGGTTAAAGGACAGAGACAACTTACTGAGAACAATATTTCAAGGTACATTTTATTCTCCATACAGTTTGTTGCTCATAAAACTGTGCGGATCCTTTTGTGCCCTTTCATCTTACCACTATAATGTCCAGAAAATTAAAGACTTAAGAACAAATGTAAGTATCTCAGTCTTTCTTCTATTAAAAATATATGTTAAGTGTTCTTTCAGGTGTGTATGTAGTAAGGTATTCAGTTTTTGTATGGAATAATGAATAAAAGTTCAGCAGTTGATCTTTACAGAAAAAGAATCTAATCGAATCCCTGCAGCAAAGAAATGACATTTGCAATAGAACATAATTATTGACCATAAATTAACTATTTAAAAAAATGGTCACTTGCTCTTTAAACCACTATGAGTTATTGTATTGTTTTGATGCTCTTCAAGGGGCAACACTTCACAAGAACTATTAACAGAAAGAATCAATACAATATATTCAGACTAAGTTGATAATACATTTTGGTATGCAACACAGTGTTATTGCAAAATGTTCAGCTGAATTTCTCAAGTGAAAATACAATATCAAAAGAATGACGAGACACTCATGACATGAAAGACCAATCTGGCATGGTCCAGGTAGGCTCCAAGGTGACTTGCACAGGCCAGGATTAGGGATCTTGCAGGTCACAGGGGCTATCCAGGCTACAAGACCTTTCTGTCTCATATGTTTCCCTTGCCACTGGTAGGGCAGCACCTTCAAGGCCAACATCTCCTTCCACTTTCCAGCCAGACACACCAAGCAGGAAGGAAGTAGCACTGGTTACACATCTGTGGCACTGATGCTTGTGAAATGTTGAACCCTACAAACCTGTCAGAAGAACAGGCGAGGGAGGAAAAAGTACTTGGAATTTGCATCACTGTGGCCTAACAGAACAAGGGATGACAGGAATACAGTGGCTTTTTGCAAGTACACTACACACCAAGAAAAGAAAGTCATTAAGAAAAGGATAGGAACATGTCATGAAGTAACTTAAATGTATTCGTCATGAAAATTGGTTTTCTAGTCATAAGTGTGGTAAGGAACCGGAATATCTGTCAAACTGAAGAAATAGTAGGCAAAATAAGGCAAAATAATTTGATAGTTTATTTTTTAAAAGTATGACAGTGAATGACAACAGTAACTAGGAGTTAAGATGATGACCAAGAAGGTCTCTTATGACCCTGTTTTCCTATGTAATGAGATAATAGTTCCAGTCTAATTCAAGCCTAGAGATACTAATTGTAACTAAGCTAAATGAATCCAATATCTAGCAAATTGGTTAATTTATCTTTTGTCACTTTAGACTGTTAAAATGGTACATAAGATAACATTCTTTATTTTTGTTATCAGCTCACAGTAAAAAAAATGTAGAGATCAACAGAAAACACAACCTGAAGTTTTATGCACACAGACACAGATGATCTGCACTGTTAACATGAATTAAAATTATCTTTATGCCAACTTCCATGGGGTGACTAGTTTAAAGCCAGATATTAGCGGTCTATGTTCTCATTTCTGCATTTCATTTCAGATACTCTTCTGTGTTCTGGTTTTATCTCCATCATTCCATTTTTTTTTCTCCTCTGTAAGGAATGTGTTTTGAGAATAGAGTGAGTACCATTGTTCTCTAAAACTAATTGCTCCTAAATCTCCATTTTTCCTCTTCATTTAGAAAAAAACAGTTTATACCCTCATAATAGCACAGAGCAACCTACCCTGCCTGACAGGGCAGGGTTATAGGTAATGTGTACACCCATGGCACTAGAAACGACAAATACATATGCAGTCATTCCTTCCGTGCTGCTACCGACGTATAGCATACTGAACAGAGTACAAAATACCTGATGATGACTGCATTGACATGTTGGAATTGGTGAGCACTTTTTCATACAGATTAAAGCCAAAATGAAAAAAAGGAACTAAATAATAAAATATGTGTAGTTGCACACTTTTTCATACAGTTAAAGTAGTGCATTTTAAGTTGACTTGCAGATTTAAAGTATTCTAGATTTTCTAGGCATAAAGACACAGTCCTCACAGGGACTAATTTTCATGGCTATCTGCTAAACCAATGCTCTGGGAAGGAGCAATCATGTCCCCATTAGCTTTACAAGATAAATGTTGGCCTCTGTTGGTCTTAGCCACCAGCACAGATCTGGGGACCACCCAACTGATTCAAATGGTACATGCTTTATAATGGTCATTAACCTTGTTAGCATAGATCTGAGGGGCTGATCTCTTGAATCTTGTCTGTCATTATTGTGACCTCCAAGAGAGGCAGTTTATGAACTCACAACGCTTTTGTTTTCACTAAACTGTACACAGTTATGGCCTTTTTTAGAGAAGTTTTTTCCCATCATACAGCTGAACACAGATCCAATTGTGCTGTTTACGTACTCCTTAAGCACCACTATTATGTCACAGTGTTGACTTCAATGAAAAAAAAAAAAAAAAAAAAAAAAAAAAAAGGTTCAGATTGAATTGTTTTTAAAACACTAAGAAGACAAATAGCTATTCAGGGGGGAAAGCAACAAGCAAACAAACAAACACAGAAAGACCCTAGCTCCAAAACAAAAAGACATAGGAGACACAGTGAAGGGAACTGTGTCAGGCAGAAGGTTAGGTCTCCACCATTCTTCTGTTAGACATAGAAACCATTTCAGATTCGTGAATCCTTTCCCCTTTTCACACTAATAACTGAACATTGTCTGAGCTAAACACACCATGAAATGTATTGATTGTGCTGTGAGAGATGTCTGACACAGGGAAAAACATTTGCTACAGCTGTGGTCTTATCAGCTACCACAGAGAAAGGGCAGTAAGGGAGAACAGCTACTTAAATTCATCTCCGTAAGAAAGAAGACACCACCAAACTATATTCATTCTGACCTGGTTAATCCAGGTCTGTCTGTAAACTCCATTTTTATTCAGATTAACAAATCTTTGGATAAATGCAGACTATAAGATAGGTTACAGTTTAAATCCTTAAAGTACCAAGACCATAATAGATAAACCAAGAATAAATTAAGCAGCTGGGACTGTAAATCTGGGAAACAGTGCCTGTTAATCAGACCAGGTCAGGCCTATAATGTGGCAATGGCTTGGGGTGGGTTGGAATAGTAAAAAGAAAGCAGCTTTCAACCCTTTTACCTGTACATGTGAGAAAAGAAATGTGTGGTGCAATGTGTACAACCCACTAGGAAGGTAAAGACAGATTATTTTTTTTTCTTTTCCTTTTCCCAGTGAATTCAAACTAAGAAGGAGCCCTCACTCTTCTGAAACCTTTTTTTTTTTTTTTTTTTTTTTTTTCCCCCTAGAAGAAAAGGAGTTGAGGTATAGAGATCATAGGCTCTTCAATTTCCCTCTTTCAGAATTTTCTTTCACAGTTTTATTTGCAGCCAGCTTCAAAGAAAGCGTACACAGAAAATTTAAGGATTTACTTTACTTTGTGAAGGTGTACAAAATTTTGAGAAGCAAATAGATACTAACAATCACGTGCAAAGATAGCTGATTGTAATGCAGAATATTCATATCATGAGGATATGACTTCAGCAGATGATTCCAGACTTACAAGAAATTCTGGCAAGAAATCAAAGCATCAGAATAGAGAGAAAATCATAGGGTGAACTGTGACTAAGAACTTTGCTTTCTTTATAGTTAAGAAAGCACAGGAAGAATTAGCAAATCTCTGCTGTTAGAAGGCATAAGAGCAAAAGTCACCTTGACCTGATGACAATCCTCTGTCATTTACCCCTTGCCTAAAGCTAGTTTCCTTCTCCTGTCTTTTAAAAGTGGAAAAAAATAAGGAAAAGCTTTTCAAAGTTAATGAGAGCATCTCAAGAGACTCCAGAATCTCTCAGGACTCGGATGTTGAGAAGCTCTCTATGAGAAGACAGCCAATTGAGAGAAGATCCCCAGAAAGACACTTCAGAGCTGTGTGATTTTTTATTGCGAGGTTCACCTGCCCTTTGGGATAATGAGAGCTAAGGTGCAGTACACCTGTGAAAGAAATGTTCTCTTCTAAGCAATGTTAAAATCTTCTTGAAGTGACTCCGCACGCACAGAATTGTTAAAATGGTGAAAACACCATGACCTTAAAGTAGAAAAATTCTTTAGTCTGGTCTTCTATTCATCTTTATCACCAAAAATGCTTTTTTTCTGCTGATACAAGGATTGTAGCACATGGAGTTAAACAAAAGCTCATTCTGCTTGCACTTGAAGAAATATGTTTTTAGGGACAAAACTAAGCCTATATGGTAATCTGAATTCAAACTCCTACAAGGAAGATCTTTGGCAAATTAAGTGCTCTTAAACTCTGCTGCAGATTTGCCACAACCCCTGTAAAGGACAAGGAAGTGCCAGTCAGGGTAATAAAAAATAAAACTAATCAAAGAGAGGCAAAGGAACAATATTGTCATAGTATGCATTTAAATACACAAACAGCCCTGGGAATTCAGGGGAATGTTTGCCTTCCTGAAATTCCATAATCCTTTCCTCAATCACTTTGAAAAGAATTTACAAATCATTGAAGGGCAGCAGAGTGTGCTTTCATTCATAGGTACAGTTTCACGGGCAAAATACAAATCAGTGGACTATATTCTCTGAAACTTGACTGCTGTGTTCAAAGAAATCAGTGGATAAGCCCCAAGACTGTGCTCATACGTAGTTTTTCCTTAGTGTAAATACATCAGTTCTATGAGACTGATGAGGTGACACTTGTCAAATAATGCCTTTTTTTTTTTTTTTTTTTTTCAGGTGCATATCCTACACAGAGTATCTTATTTAGTTTCCCGTAGAACTTGGATCAGTGTCTCTTCTGGAGGCTTCCTCCTCCTAACTGGGATCTGACATTGCAGATTTCTCTCTGAATAACTTTAACATTTATTTAATAAATGCACTGAAATGCTTTGTCTTGTTTTCTCATTTTGTGATCCATTTCCATGACTAACTCATAACTGTTATTTCAGGAAAAAAATGTATATCTGGGTTAGTTAAGAAACTGTTCACAAAATTTGGAGATCCAGGCAAGGCAGAAGGCATTACAGATCACAAAGGGTGATGAGAGAAAAATGAAAATAATTAAGACTCCAAATTCATCCTTCTGCAAAGAACTGAGAGGATCTACTCAAAAGGTTAAGAGGTCATATAAGGCATCATGCAGAAGTTCCCTCATTCTCTAAAGCATGGTACTTCTTTAAGAAGAATCTGTCTTAAATCAGCCATCTTTTTACCAAAAAGCCTGTTTCTGTTGAAAATCCACCTTTTCCTGAGACAAAATCTGCCTTGTAGAGCTAATTTAGAAAATAAAGCAATCTGTTCTACTGCTTTCTGTGTGACATTACCTATTCCACACACATATACACACAAAATGGAAATTATAGGAGCATCCGGTAAATTTGTGATATCTCCCTGAAGATGCTGGGCTTACAGAAACAAAAACTGAGGTTTGCAAAGAAATAGCTATAATATTGTAATATAGTTTCTGCTTACCTCTAACTATATATGACTGACTAATCCAACAATATTTACTGAAGGCTAAGAAAAAAGGTTACTGAGAGAAATTAACCTAGAAATTCTGATCCTCAAAAAAGCTGTCCATAAAAGTTCTAGAAAATTCAACCTCTTTACATGACAGAATAGATACTGGAAAAGAAAATCCTTGTTAACGATTTTTTTTTTTTTTTTTTTTTTTTAAAGCCAAGCTCTATCTATGCTGCTTTCTCAAATGATTTAATGTTTCGATTCTTCATTAAAACCATAGATTAAAAATGTTGGATTTGGTTTCATTTCTAATTACTGAAATTCTTCAATAACAGAAAAGTCACATAGTCCATTGAATAAATCTCTCCTCAACTTTCTGAGAGCATTTTAATATTTCAAATGCTAAAATGTAATTCAAAATAATACAATGATGCATTCTTTCTCTATATTTATTTCACATAAAAGGATGGTTTGTGATTAGCAGTAAAAGTTGTATTTTCAAAACAAATATTTTTATAACAACAACCATTTTTAAGTAAAAAATATATACAGAAAAACAAATATCTTCTTTAATCTTTAATTCGCATTGTTTATCTACTAAGGACAAAATTTTCAAGATCAGAGAAAAGCCCTGACTATCTTCATCTTCGTCTTTCTTTTTCAATTTTTTAAACCTTTATGAATATTTGTATGGGGTCTCCCTCAGATTCTGTCTGTGTTTTCATCTTTCACAACTTTTAAGGGTTAAAAATTATATACCCAAGTGCAATAAAAGAACAGATTACTCATCTCATATCCCCACTCTCTCACTCTCTCACCCAGGAAGGTCAGGTGGTGAAACAGGAGCAAGATGTTATCCAATTTTTACTCAATCCCGCAACTATACAAGTATAATCCAGTTGAAGATGAAACTTTTAACACAAGGTTAAAAATGGTAAATTATGAACCATTATGTAACATAGAATGGTTGCGCTTGAATTGTCCACACCAAAGCAATAAAGAGGTCATTATGTTGAGAAAAAAAGATTAAGCACTGATTGCATTATTGGCCCATTACCATTTGGATCTGTATGTAGAGAATAACTTTTTCAAGTTGCTACATGCAATGCCATGAGTGATGGTGACAAAAGAAGAGGAAGGGAAGTTTTTTTGTTATATTGTTTTGTTTTGTAACACAAAGGAGATAAAGTAATAAGAAGACAAAAAAAAAAAAAAAAAAAAAGGTAATATTATTCATTCTTACAGAGAACTTGCCCTTTACATTGGGAAAACTCATAGCAAAGATGTTTATAAAAGTAATGGGAAATAATAGGAATATAATCAGAATGCTGAAATTTTAACTAGACACTCAGCTAGTTTCTAGCTCTGGGCACCATCACCTTGGTACGAAAACAGTAATAAGCCTCTTTTTCACCCAATCTGGCAATATAAATGTGGAGCAAACAGCAAAATATTCCGCAACCTACAGTTTCAAAACTATAATCAGGCTGTACCTGAAAAGTAGAGGAGTAGTATGTAGAAGTACAGAGAAGTGAGAGAACCTCAACAAGTTCTGCTTTGTTGTTTTCAACTATGGCATTTGACTCATGAAGCTTTAGATGAATAAAAGTTTTCCTTATTTTTTCCATCTTCAAAAATAATAGAAATATTTACCACCTTCCTAGCATTCATTCATAAAATGAGTCCTCAATTACATCAAGTTTCTTTTGGAAAGTAGAGTGAGTTTAAGTACTATTAAACATATGATTAGTGTTTGATGATGTGAGGTGATATGACAAATGCAACATTTCTGATAATGTCCTTCATACTTTATATTGCATCAGAAGTCAAGCTAGACACATGAACAATTACAAAATATTTTACCTATGGATCTTTTGTATTTTTATAGGCAAAAAAATGGACTTTTGAAGTGTGTTGCAGTCACAACAGACATATTACCAAAATATCAAAATCTATCATCTGAGGCAGAGGCAAGGTGAGAAGAGCAGGGAATGATCTAACAAACAATATCACAACCATATGTATGAAAGAGGCTAAGACTCAGGAGTAGGCAGATCATTTTCCAGCAGCCAGTAGCAATTGCAATAAACATAGTCTTCCACAATTAGGGAGAGACGATGGAATAAATTTATCCACAATTAAAAGCATGCAGTCTGGCAGAGGCAATTATAATAATACATATACAGTCAATATATTCACTAATTAAAAAGGCAAGATGGAATATGGATGTATTGGGAAATAACAGAGAAATGCATCCCATTCAAATATAATTCAGTATTTGAGACAGAATTCTTTGGAAGACTCCCCAATTGGCAGCAATAGCCTAGAAATTATGATGTACATTATATATAAACCACCCTCTGAGTGAATACTTGTACAACAGCACCAGTAATCTCAGTCCCAGTTCAGAAAAAACATAAATAGTTTGGCCTAGTTCCAAAAATATGGAGTATGTTTCTGATTTTCCTCTCATTGAGCATCTGTACAATTCTCATCAGGAATTTACACTCTGGGGCATTCTAAGAGCACAAGAGACAGATCTTCTGATTTGAATAATTATCCCTTGATGAGCCAAATAGTGTCTTGGGGTAGCATTTGCCTGATGTAGATTAAGAAAAGACAATGCCAACAATACTATGCCATTACACTGTTTATTCAATGTCAAAGTAAAAATTAAATCATAAACGAATCCTCAAGCTAGATGCTGCTTGAAGTCACTGACCTGCATTAGTATTTATTATAATTGGATTCCAGGATCTCAGTAATGTATAGGCACTATGGAAATTATGTTGTTGGTGTGGTTGATGTTGAGGTCTAGGGACAAAGAGATAAGATGTACACAAAAGACATGGAAAAAACCAAACCAAACCAAACCAAACCAAAAAACCCAAAACAAAAGCACTCCTTCATCAGTATTTACAAACAGTTGACAAAGGACATACAGAGTATACAGCATTGCATATACTGGTGACTATTTCAGTAACATGACTCTTTAATATGTTTGTCAAGTTCAGAAACACCATCTCTGGCATTTCCTGTCTGTTGGTGAACAGTTTCATTTAAACTCTAAGCATCAGTTTATACAGTGAAATACTCCTGAAAATATCATGCACTTTCATCTCACATGCATTTGCAAGTGGTTTTAAAGCAATGGTTGCATGAGCTCATGAAGGGAAAGAAAATTATGGTGTCCCATTAGGCAGTAGGAGTCATGCAGTAACTATAACTCCCAAAGACATAAAGGATGAAAAGAGACATGCTAAGGTATGGAAACACGACATGATCTAACTGTACTTAAATCTCAACTTCCAGTCAATTTGCCCCATTGCCTTACTCAGCTGTATCACCTAGGGAGCTGAGTAGCTCTAACACAGTAGAAACTGTAATTACGGAAAAAGAGATAACACAATATGAAGAGGAGGAAAAGAACAGGATATGCTGCAGGAGTATCTTGAATACTGTCTATACATGCAGTAGTATTGAAGCTGGAAAATCTTGCACTCCATTAGTACGTGTCACTGCTGTGGTCACCAGAAGCTTCTTTCTATGAGATTGTAGGAGTCAGAACTATGGATTAAGTTACATCCAAACTCTGGTCTCCTGAAAATGCATTAAATAATTTAGGAAAATCTGTGTAAAGCTTCACACTAATCAGAGGAGCATGTACACCACAGTAGCACAATTCTCACATCTATAGGATAGATAAGATTCTCCAGAAAATTCTGAATGATCTGTAAAATAGAGGGTATGTGATAGTTGCACATCTGTGCATTTGCAAGGCTGTATCCTGGTTTGCTTCCACTCCATGATCCCATAAGTCAGAATTCAGTTGTCTGGTTTAATCTTTGATCTGCCAGCGTGAGTGGCATTTGGGATGACAAAATGAGTGAGGAAATGATGAATTGCAGTCAAAGGAATTCTGCTAAACACCCCCTTTAGTTACAGATACATTCCATCTCCGCAACCACATAGTCAGACATATATGTCCTACGATTTAGTGAGAAAAAAGAAACATTAGACTGCCTCATGAGTAACAGTAATTTTTCAATTAATCCTTCAGAAAATCTCCTGATTTCAGTGTGACTTCTTAGAGGGATCCCTATAAATAGGAGTGGCAGTGGCAGAATTGCCCTTGGGAATTCTTTAAATATTTTATCTTATCCTCAAAGTCTGTGAACAAGAGCAATTTATATCTGAGATATATTTGAGATTTCTTTACCAGAAGGTTTAGTAACAAAAAGGTTTGCAGCTATTTCAGAATAGAACAGCTATAGCCATAAGGGAAGTAAAAGAGTGAACTTAGTAAAATCCACGAAACTGGAATTCATAATTGAATGAAAAAAGAAAAAAAAAAAAAAAAAAAAAAAAAGGAATAATATCTGGCAAATGTCTGAAAATAATCTCCAAGATAAAAAGGTAGATCGTGAGGGACATTTTCAACTAATGTAAATTATATTGCTTCTGCAGGCTTGAGTGGACCTGTGCCCATTATGATGTGAGAATCTGATTTGATTTTTTTTGACTTTTTTTTAACATTCTTTTTTTAAAATAATAAACTATTTTATATAAAGTAAGAACTTCTGTAATGAGATAGGCCAAATATTTCTTTACCCTAAAACATTGTCTCTTGCAGTAGGGAATGGAGGATGCTTAGGCAAACAAAAAACCCTCCATTTAGACAGAAATTTGAGGTACTTTTTGACAGCTTCCAGCAGTAAGAGGTTTAGGGTTTTCCTGACCTGATTTTCAATGCATATAAGTATGTTTTCTATTTATTCACTGTTGTTTTCCTGAAAGTATCCTCCTGTACATGTTCAATCATTTTTGAGCACTGACATGATATTTCAAAAGATTACAGTCACTAAAAATTATTTTCCTGAAACTAATTTTTAAATATGTAAAGTTTTTTGTCCTTTCCTTTCCTTTCCTTTCCTTTCCTTTCCTTTCCTTTCCTTTCCTTTCCTTTCCTTTCCTTTCCTTTCCTTTCCTTTCCTTTCCTTTCCTTTACTTTCCATTTACTGTCATCGAATTTCACCTCTAATTTTAATCTGTCATTCACTCTGGCTAGTCACTCTTCTGCAGCTCTCCAAAGACAGGTTCAGATTTGATTACCTCAAATAATTTTGTACTATTTAATACCCTTGTTAATTAAATTTTAATTCTTCTTTATTTCACTGATAAATCTGTTAAACAACAGAGTTTATCTATCAAAAATTGTAACTTTCTTACATCTTAAAAGTTATCCTACCCTCTTTTTCCTAACTGTTAAAGTTTTATTAATCCATAACAGTCACATAATAACTCAATTTCTTTTGGCAAGAAACAGCATGTAACGAAAAATAAGTAAGGCACCTTAGCAGACTAGTAGACAGAACCTGTACAGAAAGGTTGTTCTTCTTCATTACATTAATTAATGTACTAGAATAAATGGACATTCAGTCACATGGGAAGATTTTTATTAACCTGAAAGCTTTTCCAACTTTTCTGGCTGTAAAAATCACACTAATAAAAGATGCCATTTTTCCATCCAAACCTTAGCTTCTTAAGCTATTATGGCTGCATCTTCTACTATTACATTAATTATCCAAAGCAGAAGTAAATTTTATTTAACAATCCTTTAATTTTGTAACAATATTTTCTTAGAAACTATAGAAGGGGCTATATCTGTGGTTGCACAAAATCTATGAAATTTAATCACTTGGTAAAAATAAGTAATAAAAAAATAGAAACAGTATTACAGGTTTTGGAATCAATATGAATTGTACATATGAAAAGTACAATAAAAACAAACATGTTCTAAAGGGCATGATTATCAGGTTACAAGGAGAGTCATTTCACTTCCTGATTAACATTATATTCCTTAGTCTGCAGCCATTTCTAACAGCTGATAGCACTATTTTAAAGCTTTGTAAATGGAGGCAGTAAAGGAAGAAGTTCACTGCTAGATCCATGTTGGGCATTCTTCCATGGCAGGATGTGATGCTCCACCACTGCCACCGAGATGCATGACAGCTGCACACAATATTCTTTCAGGCCAAAATCTGGTTTATGAACCTGTTTTCCTTAAGGCACTTACATCTCCTGATTCGTATATACTATTTAAAGTTATATAACCCCTAAGATGTTAAAAAAGTCACCTCTTCTTTACCCTTCTTGTCATCATGGTGTGACAGAAGAGCCTTGCCCACAAAGCATAGGACAAGGTGCACCATGCTGAAGTGTTAGGAGGCTGCAGTAAACATCAGCAGTTTCTGCACTCCTTTCTCTGCTGATTCAAGGGCTCTTTTTTGTTCAGTTTTCTTTTGTTATGACTTACTATAACATTTATACTATGATTTTAGGGGTTTTCTCCTGCCAGCAAAGAGCTGAACAAAAACAGACACTGGGTGTCTGGACGTTAATGTTATTTTATACAATTGCTAAACCAGAACAGACTGCTCACTTTGTGTATAAAAGATTCTTTACATATGCTATTCTAAACAAAACTTAATCCTTATAAAGAGTCACTAATTAATAATACAAACAAAAGTTTTGATTTTAGTAATACATCCATTTTCCAAGTCTCACGAAACTGTTCCTTTCCACTGTCCCTTCCCCACCCTTGACAGCCCCACCAGCCACACTGTGGGCCTTTACACATGAGGGACAGGACTGTCAAGACAGCTTAGCTTCACAGGCACCAAAGTAACACTCCATGCATTCACAAGCACACCTAACTTAGCAGCTCCAGTGTGCCTCTGAAGAGCATGTTTTTCACAGAGGCTCAGCACCCAACAAACTGAGCTCCTGAAACCATTAAATTTGATGCTCAAATAAGATCTGAGCTTTTTAGAAGTCCTGGCTGAGCAAATCATAAATCTTCAATAGCTCACTAACTCTTTTGTTCCTTCACTCTTCAAGTACTGTTATTAGCTGTTCTTTCCAGTTCTGCTGTCATTCCCTCATGGAGGGAGGGGGGAGAAGAATCAAATTGTCTTTTTTGAAAGAAAGAAAGAAAGAATGAACTCAGTGAATGAACTTCCCAACTGCAATACACTGTGAGCACCTTTCTTCCCTTTGCTCACTAGAAACATTAGAAAAAAAGGGGACAGAACTAAACAAGCAACTTTCTGCATATGTCTTTTCTACTTCATTTTCATACAAAGAAAGTCACTAAAGTTCTTGCTCTGACTTAACAGCTTAGAAAATGGGAAAATGCTGATGGAGATAAAAGGGAAATTGAAACATATTATCTTAAAAAATGAGTAAAGAGGCAGCACTGAAAGCCCAAAGTATGCATTATGAACTGTATGCTGTTCAGAATGTATTTTATGAAACTATTAATACTCAACTCCTTTGGTTAAAGGTCCAGTACTAAAATAAATCAAGAGCGTGTATTATATAGTTATAGCATAAAACATGCTCACTTGCATTTCTCTGGTTAAGTGACAGAACTCAACCTGCTTTTTCCATGAAGCATATGTTACGGTTCTCATCAGCAACACCCCACATGAGCATCACGGTGCAGTTGCCAAGGAATAATCAGTTGAAATTACACATATACTCTGAACACTGGAATAGTGCCTGGCACACATTGACTACCATCAGGGAAGATACCGCGGTAAGTTTGGAGCTCTGTTTTAGTACATTCATCATAAAACATAGTGGTGGTTACTTGTGCTAATGTATTAAGAGACAGTAAGATTTTCAAAAATATTTTGCGTGATTAAATCATTTGAAGAATGTTTTTTTTACAACCTGAATAGTCAACATCCATTGCAATTGCAGTGAGTAAAGTAAAAGTTTCCGAGACATTTTGTAATCCCAGACATTCTCCCTTTCCACTTGCGATTATTTGCATAGGCACCAGTAGTTTTGCTTGCTCAGAGGCCCATAGCTTCACAGGATGCCAAATAACACTCAGACTTATCCAAAATGGTTGCTGTAGTATTCATTCATGTAGATCTCAGGATTCACTATCACCAGTGTTTGTCTACAGCTCATGAATTACCGGTCTGGCATCTCTTCATGGAAACAGTGAGTCCCGCGATGACCATCTACAGATGGCTCAGGAAGAAGGTTACGACAGATGTGTCTAGCCAGACCATGTCCTTGGAGTTCTCATTCCCTCCCTCTTTTCTCTCCAGATTCTTGTATTAAGTATTGCATTTAATAAACAATGATGAATCTGTCCTCTCAATTCATTCACCTAGACTCTACAATGTCCTCTTGGCAATCCAGTCTACATATTGTGAAAAATAAGTATTTCCTTTAACTCTAAATTCATTAAGTAGCTACTGTCTCTTATTTTAGAATAAATAGTGAATTATTGCTTTCTTCCACCCTTCTCCAAATCACTCTTGATGTTAGAGCCTGTCATCATTAACTCCCTCAGTGCCTCTTTTTCTATCTCTATTGGTCCACTCAGACAACCTAGGCAGTGGGTGATCAGATCTGCATACTCCCACTCCGCTTTCAAGGAAAAGAAACTCTCCAGATAATGTTTATCACATGCTAAATAGCCTTTGTTTTCATATAACCTACAATTCAATAACTGAAATTCTAAATAATAATTTTGTAGCAATACAGGTTTCCAGTAACTTAAAATATGAACTTCTGTAATTGCGGAACTGGTATCCACAGCACCATTCAGCATGCGAGCAATCATTCACCAGTTGCAGAGTTACTCTTTCACTTATGCTGAACTTCAAGCTTCCTTTACTCAAAGCAAATGTTTTGAAAGTGAAACCCACTTGACTAAATTAGGAAGACATATTTAGCAAACTATCTTAATTATTAATCAGTTTGCAGTTTTACCCACTTGTGCCTACTCTGTGTAATAAACATTTATTAAGCTTTTCTTTTTTATATCATGAATGCTGCTAATGTGCTTTGAATTGCTCAGAGAAAATTACATATAATATTTGGCTCCAAATGACATTAATTGCAAAAATCTTGATCTGGAGGATTTATGTTGTGTTTTTCTTTTTTCCCCTTCTCACCAAAACATTCTGAATCATTATGTTACTTTCTTTTGGTTATCAGCCTATGTATTTAATTGAACAGGTAAGATTTTTCAAATCACACCTCAGAAATCACTTGCTTATTTAAGTAATTATGCATGTGAGTCACAATAAAATATAATAACAAGCATATTCTTGTGATGTTGACAATTTATCTCACTATACATATAACCACGAAGTAATATATACCATAAAATAACAGCAAATGCAGCAAGTGCATATTCTGCTTATTTAGTGAACAGCTGAAACAGTTACTAGATATATACAGTAACAATGAATAATTTAGCTTTTTTTTCTCTTTCTTACTTATCAGGAAATGGATTTCAGCTTCTACATATATATTCATTATTCAAAGAAGTCAGGAAAGGCTGGAGTGAGTAGGCATATATCCATTGCCTCCTACCCATTTTCACTAAGATCCTGAATACATTAGATAAGCTTATTTCAGTTTGGGTTGGTCTAAACTATTTATTTTTTAAATTAGCATTAGACATTCAATAGAAATACTTGAAATATAATCTTACTTTTACCGGAATATTTGAATATTTTCCACTGTACAACATTTCAGAGGCTTATCAAAATATTTTCCGTTCATAATAAAGTTGATATATTCTGGGCAAAAACTTTGGTGGTATTCTTTTTTAATTTTCTCTGTCCTTTCCCCAGATATTTTTTTTCCTATATGTAGGATTAAAACTTGTTTCCTGACCACCACTACATCATGTTTTCAGCTCTCACTGCATCACAGAGGAACCCCTAAAAGTATATGGGTCTCTTCATTGCGCTGTGGCAGTGTGACAAATCAGTGGGGACTACCCAAGCTGTAGTATAATGCTCACTTATATCAACAACAGTTCTTATTAACTATGAAGGGAGATGAATAAAGCCCTAACTTACTTTAACATTGTGAATATTTCTGAAAAAAGTTTACACAAACACACTTGTAGTATTGACAAATGATGTGAAATGAGGATTGGGAATAAAATAGTTTGTATAAAATATATAGAAAATAAGTGAGAAGGTGTGCTAGTACTCCATTAAATTCACGTTTTTCCTCTAGGAAAATAAATATTCCCCTCTATGTACTCCTAATATATAACTATATACTGTGCGTTAGAATTCACACCAGTAAAGCATCTATGTTAATAAAAATCATCCATAAATACATAACATCCTTAATAAAGGAATATCTCTTTTCCTTTTAAGACTGTCAGGGAGAATATAAGTAATCATTTCTCATGCAGATCTTATGCAATCTTTAGGAACAAGTCTGTTTATAGGGTATATCTTCTTTTGTATCAGTCAGGTCACTCACTGCCTACAACTTCAAATTTCAGTGCGCTGTTCCCAGGCACTCCTCATTCAAAAAAGGAGAAACATGATTCTTTTATTTAACAAAAACCTTTGTGAACCAGGGCATCAGGACCATGACAAGGATTCAGAGGTAGTGCCTGGGAAACAGAGTTGTGTTGGAGGAGAAGAGATCTGTAAACACAACCAAACCACTCCTGTCTAAGAACTCCTCCCCCCGAGGCCAGACCCTCCCCACCTGCCCAACAAATATTGGTGATGCCCCTGCGCAGACCCTTGGCCCTAACTGTTGCCCACTTCCTCCCCCCGAGGCCAGACCCTCCCCGCCTGCCCAACAAATATTGGTGATGCCTCTGCGCAGACCCTTGGCCCTAACTGTTGCCCATGGCCGGGCGGCAAAGGGGACAGCAGTCTGCTTGTCCTGCTAATTACACCCGTATTGTAAACAGCAGAGTGCTCAGAGTCAAATCTGAACGTCCAGAAACCACAGAAAAACTGCAATTCCACACAACTGAACTCACCGCCATTTGGAATTTCACTTTGTGAAATTGCATGCAAAAGATATATTAAAGCACTTTTAAGGATTAAGGCTAAACACCTGAAATTTACATGTTGTTGGGCATTTTTATGTTGTGCTGAAATAAAAAGGCTAACGTCTTTCTTCTCAGGTTTTGGGTCTGCATAGCCTGTGCACCAACACTGAGAACAAACAAGGCAACAACAGCATTTGGGAAGCCCTGCTGAGCTTCAGTTCCACTCTAAAACAATATTTAGTGTTCACCTTAGTAATCTGAGGCCTGAACACCATGTTGGTCACCGGAGATTAAGTCAGACCCAAGATGACTACTCACCCAGACAGAGAAGTCTTCTAGCATCTTCCCACTGAGTAGCACAAGCTTTGTCGCCTCCTGATAGGAATCGCTGTACAAGGAAAGGAATCTCTGCTCCCACTCAAAACAGAGGCACTAAATTAACTGATAAGATCCATCTTTGTGGTGAGATACCCTCTACGTCACTAGCCGCACTACATGTTTGGCCAAATGATTACCTAAAAAAACCCTAGACAAAAACATCTTTTAACCAGCTGGACAGAATTCAGTTAAACAGCAAAGCCTGATGCCCTTATATAAAAGTGGAGATCGATTACTTGATTAGTCAAAGCCTCTGAAACTAAATGTCCTGTAGTTTTGAGAAGTGAGCCCACATGACATCTGGACAATAAAAGCTGTGCAGCCAATTTGTATCTTTCAAAAAAAGTCATTTCTGGTCCAGCAGGGACAAGAAAATACTAAACGAAAGAGAGAACTTTCTTATTTCTGTGTATGCTTGGATCCACACAGTTATATATAAAAAAAAAAAAAAAAAAAAAAA
>KL256944.1:0-11284 GCA_000699545.1 Podiceps cristatus
AACGGGGAGATTTTTGGCCCCCCCTTTCGCAGTGTACTGGAAAGATGCGGGGACATCGGTAAGAACCCCAAATAAGTATATTTTTATATAGCGAGGGTTCAGCTCTGGGGTGGCAGCAATCCCTGGTGGCTTTGCCAGGCAGGGTCTTGCAAAAGATGCATCTAAGCATATGCCCCGGCTTCCTTGCAAACATCTCCTCAAGAGAGAGATTTGTAAGAGATTTTACTTGTGAGTTGAATTCCTTTGTCTTAGAGGAAACGGCACATGTGGTGTTTGTTGATCAGGCTGTACCCTAGAAATTCATTCCCTTTTCACTTTGGTTTGAAAAAACCAAACCAACAACAAACCAACCCCGGGATGATACGCTGCCGTAAGTAGCAGCCGTAGTGCTGTCGGATCGCTTTGCGGGCTGAACGCTATCAGCAAGTGTTGGTGAGCTCCTGTAACTTACACCACGAAAGCCGCGTTGTTATTAATCTCAGTTCTGCTGTGAGCTGCTGCTTTCACAAAACAATATACAACTTCATTCAAGCATGCTATTGCTGTTGTCTGCCTGGCACTTTAGGCTGCTGGGTGAGGGAAGGTTTTATAGGCTCAACATTTACAGTAAGTAAATATCAGCATTTTCACCAGCCTCCTTCCTCCTCTACCCAAAGCTCAGACTTTATTTCCGCTCCTCCCGCCCTTTTTTGCCACCAACTTGATCTTATTAGTCTGCAAAATTATAGCCTTGTCGTAAACCTGACATTCTGAACTAAGGAGAGCCCCTAGCAGCTATGCTCATATTTTCATTTTGTATTTTTCATCAGTGACGTTGGTCCAGGTTTTTTTTTTATTATTACTTTGTTGTTTTTTTTTTTTTTTTAGCATAGCACTCTTCTGAAAGTGTAAAGCTGGAAAGCCCTATCCATTTCCTGGAAAAGCCAGTTTCTGTCAGCATCTGTCATGCCGTGTACACTATTATTTAAAAACAACTGCAGCAATGGGCAGACCAGACTATGTAAGGGATTTCTGTCATTCTAATTCCCATATGCAGTGGCCCATGGTATTTCTTGTTGGGCCTCCCTGTGCTGCTGAGAAGTGCATAGGAAGGCTAAACAAGAAAGAAGCATTAGGGAAGTGCTGGTGTCTTCCTTTTGCAGACAGAGAGGGAGGCAGAACTGCAGTGGCTCGGGGCTGGAGGCTGCAGTTGCCCACTGCTCCCTGCCCCAAGCACGCTGCTTCTGTGGCTTCCAGCTGGCTTTTCTCCCAGGGAAGCTCAGGTACGAGGTGGGCCTCGCTTGCCTGTTGCCTCTGCAAGCACTTCACACTGTAAACGCTGCTCTGCAATTTCAAACCCACAAATGAGTGAAGATGATACAGGTGTAGCTTGGAGGCTTCAGACTTATTTGCAAATAAGCACAGTTTCTCAGAGGCATGTGTGACTGTATCTTTGGGGGTAGCTAGGAGGGGAGTGGAGTCACGGGTACATTATGCCGTCTTCTTACGCTTTAAGGGGCAAAAAGATGAGAACTGATGTATCAAATGTGAGAAATCAAAACTTAGCCATTCAGTTAGGGAGACTGTAAAGGGATCATTGCCTGGTCTGTGGGGGGAAGAGGATTTTCTGGGAAACAAAGGCACTGTCAGCTTTCGTGTCTGTTTTAGGCAATCCTAGTGTTAGGCAGCATTGCTGCTCTGCCTTTTAGTAATTTTATGGACCTGATATTTTAAGGCACCAAAGGGAACGATGATGTTCATTTTAACATGTGAGATTATAAAATGGTGAAGTGTTTGTTTGCATGGCCTGGATTGGTAACGTCTGCTTCAGAGAGCTTGCTGTTTTATTGCCCACTTTCTGGTGGAGAATACCAGAAACAGAGAAACAGCAGAATTATTATTATTTATTTTGCTGCAGTTAGGTTTTTATGAAGAAAGGTGTACAGATGGAAATATAGATATGCATCAGCAACTGCAAATGTAACACAAAAATACGAGATTTGCTTGCAGGAATTCCTGCCAGTCTTTCAGTCCTTTCCCAGGACACTTGTCTGCTGAAGAACACCGGTGATTTCCTTTAACAGAGCGTAAAAAGCATGCGCTGGTATGAGGAAGATTTGTGAGCACAGATGAATAGATGGGCCATGTAGGCAGTGTAGGTTCTCTTTCAGCGGCTCATCATTGCAGCCATTGTGCAAGCTGGATTTTTTGCACCTCTGAAGAGGGGGGTAGATATTCCCTGGGGTGCGTGGGAATGGAAGTCTCCCCATCTGGCTTATGTGATAGTGCAACACGTGCATGTGTATATGTATTGTTGTACTTGATTGTGCATATGGTTGTGAGTAAAAGTACCCAGGTACTTTCAGGGGTAAAAATAGACTGCTGATTTACATCTATACTGTATGTCTCCTATAAAGCAAGGTGGCTGGGTGATGTTTTGCTACAATGGGTGTCCATTTCCGTTAGCTGAGTATTGTTTGAGGGAGTAGGTTAAATTCTGCCTCTAGGTACACGCCTGTGTTTGATATGGACGTTGAGAAATGGCAGGTGATAGGGTGTTGCAGGTGGGGCAGAACCGAGGCGGTGGTTAGGACAGCCGTACAGGCATCGCTGCGCTCCCCCAGTCCCTGGGTGCCGTGTCTGCACTGGGAACATTCCCCTTGTCTTCCTTTGTGCTTTTCTGGAAAGACCTCCGGTAGCGTGTGCTGTGTTTATAGCTTTTTATGGGACTTGCAACTCTGGAGTTTCATTGCTGCTCCATAATCAATGTTAAATTTCCTTATTTTATGGTTTTAAAATTGTACACTCTCTACTGTTAACAAACTCTGTAAAATGCCATTAGCGTGTCTCAGGATGATCATATTTTGTTTACAGATGCCTTGCGATTGTAAGCCTCTGTCTTTCTATGGTACAGTTACCAGAAAATGGATTAAAAATTAAATGAACATATTGCTTTGTTTGTTTGCTTTTAATGAAAGCTGTTTTCCAATTAGCTCCTTATTTGATCAAAGATTGCATGTGAGTTAATTGTGTGGTTTTGCCCAGTTTATGATTCTTTCTCTGAAATAACTGGGTCAGGTTTTGTTTACATTGTGACCCACATAAACTCCATGGCAAACCACACACCTCTTTCCCCAGGCCAAAGCAGTGCGTGGAGATATGCCTGAACCTAAACTAAATGCACAACTGGAGGCAGGTAGTTATTTGACGTCAGCACAGCTCACTTTTTCAAGAGAATTTTCGTCCCCAGCTCTAACTTTGGTTTACATATTGGTTACATATTTTGTAGCCTTTGGTAGAGGCAAAAGATTGTCCCTAAATTGCATGTGTTATTCACTTACATCCCTAACGATGTGTGTGTGATGGAGAAACTCTGAATTATTTCAGTTAGGAATGTCTTGGAGCCATCTTGTAGATGCTGTTGCACCTCGGTTTGCAGTGCCATGCCAGGCTTCAGACTGCTCCTCTTCCAACCTTCTCCGATGTTCATTTCTTTCATCGTGGGTGCCCCTCTCTTTGCAAAGGTGAGAACAATTTGTGAGGCATGGCTGATGCCAGCTTTGCCCACAACACGCATCACTGCCCAAAGTAGTTATGAACCCTGCATTTGATAACCTCCCTCGGGGTGCCAGCGGGGCCATTCTTAGCAGGGTCACTGTCCCACCGCTGCGGCTCTTAGAGACCATCATTTTCTGTCCATGTGATGGCTGTCTTCAACAGAAGTCGTTCAAAACCTTGTTCTTTTTATACTGTCCCATCATATGGATTGTCTTTAGAATCAGTCTTTCCATCAACAGCTCTGTAGATATTATTCACAGCCTGGTGATCTTCGCTAGAAGAGCTGGGCTATCTGTTGGGATAGACGTAGCCACAGAGAAATTGGTACAGAGGTTTGATGACCTGTGTTAAGCAGGAAAAATAGATCACCTCAGCAATTGTATTTGTGGCACATTGTCAGTAACCAGCTTCCTGATCACTTGTGTGAAAATATCACAGTGAAGTTTGCAAAGATCAGTCCTTCTTGGCTGCTTATCAGAGGACGATGCTTTCTGTTCTCCCCATGAAATGTGAGGATGGCAACTCCAGTGTCTGTAGGTGACCTGAAATATGTAAGCCCTTTATCACACGTATTGCATTTAATGCTGCTTTTCTTCTTCTAAGTAAAATGTTCCCAAGCAGCTCGCTGATTTTTCAGTGTTCTAAGTTACTCTTTTGGCTCTCTGGTGAAAAAATGTACAAATCTTAAGATAATGACGTTCCTGGTGAGTGTGACAGTGTTGAGTGACCCATCACAGTCAGATATTCTACTGGGTTTATGTGGCTGTAGTGAAAATGACATTCAATTAATTTAGTTAGCAACATTAAAATTGATTGTTGTCCATGAAAATGATGATTGGAAAATCAGTTCTTGATCAAGATTCCAACTACCTCAGCCTAGTTGGAACTTGTCTGAAAAAAATAACTTTTTGCGATACCTGCCATTTTAGCTGAGAGGTATTGTTCCCTTTGTTTAGTGCATCGTCCCGGAGTGGATCCTCACCCATCTTCTCTCATGGGCTAGAGAAACTGGTCAGGATAGTAAATAAGAAATCTGGGCTGGTGTCTTTACTGCCAATACCTATTTCTTCATTTCTTCTTTCTGGTGTTGCTGCCTAGACATCGTACCTGACACCCCAGCACTTCCCTCCTGGCTTAATGATAGGTAACAACAGAACAATTAATCCAGAAACACCTTGTTCTCCACCTGCTTGGAGGGGAAAGGAGGAAACTGTTTCTAATTTTGGGCCCCTTGAATGGAAGGAAGCACTGCTTTATTGCCACTGTCTCAGCAGTCGAATGAATGTCAAAAATACTGCTATTTTCTTATGTTTACTCTTAAATGCAAATGTAATACATATTTTTATAATTAGTATCAGCATTATTGTTGTGCTTACACTAAGAAGCCCAGCTGTTGACATAGCCCTACCTACGTAGGGGCTGTGCAAAACACATTGTTAGAAGGAAGCCTTGGCTGTGATGAACAGAATCCGTTACTTGAATACGAGTGGAGATTCGGTAATTCCGATGATCCCCAGGAATTAATTGTCAGTCACAATGTTGCTCCAAATTGACACCACAATAGCCGAGATGGATCTGGCCCAAAGTGTCTCTCTAGCGTGTTCCTTTAGCAAATTAATATTATGTTTTTGTCCTCATTCCTTCCGTTGCTGCTGTATCTCGCCGCACTCTGCAGGGACGCAGCGAGGGTATTTTGCAGAGACAATGTCTAGCTTTGCATTCAGGTCTCTTAGGAGGGAGTACCTATGACGCTTTTCTGGCCTATATTTCATATTGTTCTCTGCGAATAACAGGATCTGATGATTGAAATCTACTACCTGGGATCTGAAATGAATTGTTTGCTTTCGCCTGAAATGTTACGCTTCTCCGTTTCCTTCCCCTTTGCACACACATACATCTGTGTGCATTCACACAGACACACTGGGGCTTCATCATACAGCAAATTGCTCATACACATGTAAGCAAATATCTTCTCAAATCATCTCTTATCACCAAGTGGGGTGTGGTGCTTGTTGTTCAAGGGGTTGAGGTTGCCTTTCAATCTGCCAGGGCCAGCCTGACACCAAAAATAAACAGCATAAGCCTGGAACGGTTGTCACAAGGGGCAGAGAGAACTTGTCAGGCAGGAGTGTGTGAGCCGGCAAGATGATAATGTGGCATGACACTTCTGAAATGAGACACCGGTTGCCATGGTGAGGAGTCAGGAGGGACTATCTCTCCAGAGGCTGAAATAAAACATGCTTTAAATGATGTTTGATTAGAATTTAGATCATGTAACTGAGTGGCTGGACCTTTTTTTTTTCTTTTTTTTTTTTTTTTCTTTCTTTCCCTTTTTTCCCCTCCCTTTACTTGTTGTCGTTGTCGTCTTTGGCTGCTGGCAGAGTTCACTTTGGGAAGAAAGGGCTCTGGGTCCGGAGCAGCCCTGGCTGTAACCCCCCTCGCTCCACCATTTCCAGCGTGCTGAGAGGTTACTTAGTTCCATGCCCAGTCAATTATGCTCCTTGCTAACTCTGCTTGCATTTTCCACTTGAGTCCATCATAGTTTAAACCAGTTAAAAATGATTCCCTCTGTTCTGAAAAACAGTTAATCAATAACACCCTGAGAATATTTCTTGTCTTTGGTTGCTTTCCCTGACCAGTCTACTCAGGGTATCCATCATCTTGTTAATATATATTAAAAATACAGCCCATGAAGGCTTATGCATGATACCCTTCTTGGACTCTTCATATTGAAGGAGGGTATGAATGTGTGCATATGTGTATGTGACAGTCTAAGTGGTAAAAGGAACCTGAAACAGAAAGAATTTGAGAAAATAGTGCAAAACAATTGTCCTTGTGGCCTTGTAAATGGAATGGGACGTTTCAAAGTAATTTTAGCTTTCTTTGCAGTTTTAATGCAGCACACAACCAAATGTGTTTTTCATGTCTTTCTCGACAGAAATGGACAATAAGAGCTAGTTCTAGGGTACAGAACTTTCTAGCTCTGTGGTACTTCTTGTGGCATATCCAGATGTTTAAAAATCTTGAAGCAGGCACCCAATGTCTGGGTAATCATAGTCAGCCAATTCCAGTGCTGCCTCGAGGTGGCCAAAAGCACTTGGCAAAGAAGGGCAAATACACCAAGTTCTGCTAATTTCACCATCACCTGAGGGCCAGCTATTTATTGATGTAAATCAGCTAGCTCAGCTGGTGCTAATGCACACCGAGTACCAGGGCCTAGGATTTGCTAGGTGTCATCTCTAATCGGTTGTGAGTGGAAGGTGTTAAATTTTTTTTTTTTTTGGTTGCTGGAGTGAATGGAGTTCGATGACTCGCTACTGGGAGTCGTTGTTAAGTCCGCATTGGATAAGTCAATGCAGAAGCAGGTGTTATTGGCAATTTTTTGACCGAAAGGCAGGAAGTCAAATGATTATGGAGACTCTCCTATAGCCTACACTGGGTGGAGATACTTTGTACAATGGTAAAATTCCCGTGCAACTGTGAATGGGGGTGTGTGTGTAGTTAATAATGATATTCTTACATACACACTGCAAATGAGCTGCTTCTTTATCAGCACATTTACATTGTGGTCATTTACTTTGGTAATTGAAATAGTTACACCAGGCCAGTGAACGTGTGACTACAAGTACGTTTTTCTCGGCTATTAAAATCTCGGTGCAAGACCGTGCTGATTAGAGTTTCTGTTGTGTGTATTTAGAGAAAAGAAGACTATATAGTGGCTATGCATGAGACAGAGTGTATTCTAGGAGTCAGAGGATGCCCTGTAATTTATGAGAGACAAAGAGGTACATTAGATATTGTGAGAATACATAATAAACCTCTCGCAATAATTTATTCGGCTTGCAAGGTTAGGATCTCCATAATTCTTGGTTGCACTCTAATGAAGACTGCTGGTGCTTATTATATATTTTTGTGTACATTAGACGTACCTGTGAATATATGGATACTGTACTTGCCTCCTGCTACCCCACTACTCATGGAGCTGCCAGTGGGACTCTAGTGTGTGGACCATTTGTCTAAATAGTCCAGGAAAGTGCAGCAGCTGTATTGGCTTCTTGTCAGTGGCTCTCTGTAACTTTGTGCCCGTAAAATCATCTTCTGCAGATTTAGCCTGCTTTTCTCACGCTGTTAGGTCACTTCTGGCTCTGGGGTGATACAAGCATCGCTAGGAAGTCGTGGTCTTCAGCAGTACGTGCTGCCCATCTTCAAATCCAGACAAACTGGATAGATGTTCCCTCACGTGTTTTAAATTGGGCGCTTGAACCTGATTAGTTTGTTGGTAGGATGGTCTGGCCTGAGAGGAAAAAAGGGAGGAAGGGGAGAAATCAAAACTTTCCTTCCTCCCAGAACTCTGTGAATTCCCATAAAACTTTGGTTCCAAAATCAGTTTATGATTCCACCCATAAAGTCATTTCCAAGTGATTTATTACCATCTGACAGTCCACTCCAGGATTTTTGGTGACACTACATGAGTCTTTTGAGCTTTATGTTCAAATTTAATGGTGATCACTGCAGCCAAATGGATGAAAAATACCCATTTCTTCACCACTGTTTCTTGTATTGGCCTCAGGGATTAGAAAAGTAGGTCTTTTATTTAGTTACACTGTCAGCTGCAATTTTGATGTGAGTTCAATTGCTCAGTTTGGAGTTCAAATGTTCCAGTCTGAATACAGCCCTGTGGGGTCGTAAAGCATCTTGAGAACTGCTCTGCTGCTTGCCCCACGTCTGCACGGAAAACTGCCCAGGGACTGTGACGGTCACTGCTGGGTCTGAATACCAGAATGAGATGGAAGTAAAGCCGGAGGGGAAAGAGAGAGTCCTTTTTGAAAGAACAACGGAGAGAACAGAGTGCATGGGTGAGAACCTTGCTGAAGGCAGCATGGGCCTTCGATGGCTGGGTGGGCCAGACATCAAGCCTTTATGTTGTGGGACAACAGTGTGGAGGCAGAGTATGGTAGGGTGGTGGGAAGAAGTAGGGAGCATGTATCAGATGAGGCAATGGGCCATGTCATGTTCAGAGTCTTGCCCTGCAGTAACAATTCTTGGTTCCTACGTGTTCATATTGACA
Organism: Podiceps cristatus; assembly: GCA_000699545.1. NCBI lineage: Eukaryota > Metazoa > Chordata > Aves > Podicipediformes > Podicipedidae > Podiceps > Podiceps cristatus. The sequence goes on from KL256944.1 coordinate 8,606, forward strand.
AGGCAATGGGAATAAACAGGGAGAGAACGCAGTAAGGAGCTCAGTGCTGGGTGAACTGGTAGAGTGATGCCAACATTGCAGTAATGAGAGGAAGACCATGGTTTTGGATGGGGAAGTCATGAACAGAGTCTCTCACTCTTGTTTATGGGTGATTTTCTTCTGTTGGAGACTTGCACTCTTGGCAGCCTCATCTTCTAACCAAGATGTTTTTCTGCTTAGCTGATTGCAGTATGTGTTCTGTTCACATGATCCTTAAGAACCAGTGGTAAGGAAGGGGTTAAAATTATTTAACTATAGGGCTTTTTCGGCATATTAATTAGGTATTGCTCTATTTTATCGCTATAGTGCACTTTGTACAGCAATTTTTAAAACGCTTTAAGTAATATTTGCTATGCTTCCTGCAGTCTAATCTGCCAAATAATTTAGGTTACCCATGCCATGGAATTTACTTAACACTGACGTAGAAATTAGCCCTGAAGTGCTGGAAGATCCCAGAGCTGCCGATTATGGTTGTCTGATAAGACCATAGGCCTATAATGATTTTCTACAATGTTTCCATCTAACGGTTCATCTGGTTTTGAAGGCAGTCAGCATTTTGATCATGGAGACGCGCGCTATGATCCTCACCACCAGTAAGGAGTCATGAGAAAAGCCACTCCTGCAGGCTACTTCATTTGCGAGGCTGCAATAATAAATGGCTGGTTCGTGTAGCAAGGCTGTGTCTCTGGGACTCAGGCAAGATCACTCACTAGGACAGCGACACTACTTAAATAGCTAAAAGTTGTTTCTATCCCCTCCCTGATTTGGGACTGTAATAGCTGTGGAGTTCCGTGAAATGGCCTCTGACGTGGCACCTGGCTGACGCTGAAGACAAAGCTCTTTTTCACCGCGGTGCTGCAGGTACTCAGGAGACAAGAGCTGCAGCCATTTATGATCCTTTTGCAGCTCCGGAGGAGGCAGATGCTTATTGTGGAGGTGTTTGCAGATAGAGGGATCATGGAGATGTCTCGGTGGATTCCAGCAAGGCCAGGATTTCACCCTTGGATTTCACCCCTTTCACCCTTTCAGTGAGCTGATCAGCCTCTTCTGCCCTGCTCTGAGGGTGACTACAAGAGCCTGGTCTCAGGTTCCGTAAGTCACTGTGGCTTCTCTGAAGTTGAGTGAGTTACATCAGTTCAATCCACCTGTAGATCTTAGTCTCCCATTTCAGGGCAGTGTTTCTTCCCATTAATTCTAGCTTTATCTAATTTTTTTACTGAATCCACAGGGAGGTCACTACAGAACTATAAACCTTGATAACATGTCTCTTTGAGAGTACTTGATTTCTGCATACGGTTGTCTAGAATATACTCTGCCTATTGAACCTGAATGCATCTAATCAACTTCTGGGTACAGGGTTCTACAGGGTAATTAACAAAAAGCAAAGAAGAAATGATCTGGAAATTATTATATAGCTTCTTGAAGTACCTTCTGTGGAAATAGATTTTTTTTTTTTCCCTAACTGAGCATTAAAGCCTACGAGATTCTTCCACAGGAGTTTTCCGAGTTTTCTTTTCCCCATGATATTTCCGTACTCTCTTGTCTTGCTTTCCTTTGGCCAAAGCACATACTGCTTTGCCACAACATTTGCATGTGCTATTGCAGCACACGGCTCTTCTGATCCCACATCAGGTGTCAAATCTTTCATATGATTTCCTACATGTTTGACTAATCAATGCAGAACATCATCATGAAAGATAATTTTACCCTCTGGCACTTTGGGGACAGGATAATGAGGCCTAGTGTTTTCCATTTTTTATTCTTCCACAAGAATCTACATTTTTTAGTCCCAGCTAATTGATTTAAGTTCATGGAGGAAGGGTTTTTTTTCCCTTTCCCTTCCAGTATCTTGGATATTAATGGATTCTAGTGAGCTAGCAGAGCTGTGTGATCAGTATGTTTAGAGATTCAATATACTGCCGTTCTGACCTTTCAGAAGCCAGGGGAAAAACATTAGGCCCAGCATGTTGATCCCACATGAACACTGAAATCTCCGGCAGGTTGGAGCTGCTTGAGCTGCCTGGAGATAGGGACCTTCTGCAAGAAGGGAGGTTTGGTCTCACATCCTGGCCAAACAGGAGGGGACTTGGTCTCACAGCCCAGTGAGAAGCGGCGAGATTTATGGCCTCGCTTAGGCGACAGTGGAAGTGGAGGGATGGAAACAGAGGCTTTCAGAAGAGATGAGGCGCCTGTGCGTTGCTCTGAAAACCCTGGTCAGAGAGCATGACGTATCAGGGCATGAGTGATAAACTGTGGACACAGGCCAGATCTCTCAGCTTCTGCTGCCGGAATTCATCGGAGAATCATTATCCCCTTCCTTTTCAGCAGGCTGCGAAGCCTTGCTTTTTTTGGAGGAAAGCTGGGCAGGCTCCTCACTGATCATCTGTCGAGTTGAAGGAATGGGACCAAGCCCGTTCCAGCAGTAGCTGAATTCCATCCATCCCAGCAAAAATCCATGTTAGTCTAAATATCCTTCCCTGAGGCAGCGTGAACTAGCAAGTAAAAAACTGTTTCACTTACTGAGGCACCACTGCTAGCATGATAGCACCGATCGACCGTTTCCCAGTCAGTGATACTGTCCCTGTTGGCCACGGATCCAGGAGGTTCACTGGATGAGACCTTGAAGGGAGCATATTCCTG
>KL256944.1:23275-50309 GCA_000699545.1 Podiceps cristatus
CCCCCCCCCTCAAATTTCTAGTTTGGATTGTGTGCAAACTAAATAATAGGGTTCTTTGCATCCATCTCCCTTGGATGCAAAATCCTGTGAAACTTTCAAAGGATTTTTTGATTCTTGTTACTTCAGCTTGGGAATGGGGGGAGATCAAGGCAGAACTAGAGAGAACAAAATAGTCATTTTCCTCCTGAAGGTAGCAAACTTCTGGGTAATGCTCTGAACACCTATCTCTTTAAAAGACTCCTAGATTTAAAGAAGAAAAAAAGCCCTGAAAAACAGACATGGAAAAAAAACCTGGATTAAACTGTCACTCATTCACAATCTATCCAGGAAACTCATCCATGCCCCTACAGGTAGCTAGTTATCCCATCAGGAATTTCATATTCTTGTCTGAATCCTGGAACACAAATTGGTCCAGCACTATGGGTCTGCCTTGATTAGGGTCTGCTGACACAGATGTCCACAGCATGTGTTCCAAAAAAGCCTGCTCAAATAACTGCTGCTTTCCCCAAAGGGATCAAAGGTTGAGATGGTCTTTCCAGAGCTTTAGCCAGGCTGTGCAAAGCATCTGCAAAGTTTAATCCCCTAACCTTTCCTTTCCTTCCCTCCCTTTTTTTCAGGATGATATAAATAGAGTTTAAGAGTTTATCTTTTTTCTTTATAGAAAACAGCTATTATTTGTAAAGAACCTCTGGAAAAGAAAGTGCAGCCTTGCCTTTATCTGAGAGACAGTTGGGTTTTGGCTACTCTGTCAAGGATAAAGCCCAGAATACCTCTATACACTTGTGCAAATATCTAATGTTGACATCTTTTGCCAGCTGCTGTTGTGTCTTCCTTTTCCTTGATGAACAAAATCCTCTTGTGATGTGGCCTCTGAGCGCCATTATAATTAAAAGAATTAAAATTCAATTTGTGCTATTGTCGTTACACAATGCAAAGTTCAACACCACTGAAGGCTGATTTTATTGATTCTGTATTGGGTACTCCATGGAAATAAGTTACCTTGACACAAACATGGTATTGGCAGCAGAAGGCACGAATGGTCCAGCTCTTGCTTGCTTTAATTTCATTGTTAGCAGCACCTTTCGCAAAGAGAAGTTGTGCCAGCGTTTCTATCTTAAAGCTTGCTTTTTTCAAGATCATTTCAATCCTGGAATTATCTCCAGCTTAAAGAGCAAGACAAGATTTACAGTCTTGGCAGAACAATATATGCATGAGAGTTTAAATGCTACAAAGCTTGTTAAAATTGCAGCTGTGAGTGGCAGCAAAGAACCTTGCTCTGTCTTGTAGTTTGGGTGGTTGTCTTTGGCTGCTTTTCCCTTGCACCTTTACTATTCAGGCTTGCAAATAGCTAATTTGTTTCTTTATTTTAAAGAGCAGGCTTAAGTAAGTTTATCTGAACTTTCCATACCTGTTTCATTAAGAAACAGCCAACTGTTGCCATCAAATGTCCCTTTATTCAACACTATTATTTCTGAGAGACTGAATATTGACTTGAAATCAGCCCTTCTGCGTGTAAGATGCTTTTAAGAACTGATGAGAATTGTTCCTGTTCTCTGAAACTGCTCCTCTAAGCAGAGCTGTAGTTCATGCTCAATGTATTAATAGTTCACTGGAATAAGACAGCGGGCTGGAGAGTAGGAAGGTTAAAATTACTGTGATAGGGGGACTAAGTGTGAGAAGTGAAGAAATTGTTTTCTGGAAGGTAGAGAGGCACTTGGGTAAGAGCATGGAAAAGCTTGATCTTTGGAGCCTATAGGTGTTCTGGTTTTGGAGCAGATGTGTACACAGAATCACAGAATCCTTTACGTTGGAAGGGACCTTTAAGATCGTCAAGTCCAACTGTTAAGCCAGCACTGCCAAGTTTCTCTTTTCCCTGGGGTGCCTCTTTGCATGGGAGCGTCTGTGTTGTTGCAGCTCAATTAAGTAGTAATAATCACCACGGCTTGAGTGGAGGTAGGAGAGGATTTCTGGGCAGCTTGCTTGTCTCCGTGGGAGGCTCCACACCCCTGTCCCTGTGCTGGGGGGTGGATCAGGAGCAAGGGAGCAGCTTCTAAGACTGAACAGCGTGGGAGCGACCAGAAGAAGCGGTCTGTGTGTGCTCGAGCTTTCTCTTCTCTGACTGCGTCACCTTTCCTGTCACGCTGGTTTGCCAGTCCTGTAGTAGTCTTGTGCGACATCCAGCAAGTATGTGATGACGCTTAAACACATGGCGTAAATCTTCCCCTTGGTGGCAAATTGGGCTGGGAGATGCCCTTGCGGGAAGAGCAAAGGGCTGGATTACAAAGGTGCTTGTATCTGAATGTTGTTGTAAAACTGGTCCCTGTGTCTGCAGGCAGACTTGTAAGGTCTGTGTTGGTCTACAAGGCTTATTTGGAGTTGGGAGCCACCCTGGGGCTGAGAAGTCGCACTACCCAGCATTCCTGGGATGCCACTAAGCCAGACATAGGGCAGGGAACACAGCAGCCTTTCTCTGCTAATGTTGTGTTCAGCGCTTCCCGAGCGGTGTCGTCTTTGGGGGGGAAAAAAGCTGATTGGGAAGGAGAAGTGTTACTAGTTGTTTTGACAGAAGTAGTGAACTGCCCGGGAAGACCTTGTCTGCGTATTATGTGACTGCTGCTCAGCTTATTGCTACCTCATTAGCCAGGAGTTGCCTAATTAGCAAGGCAAGCTGTTAATTGTGTATTGCATTACTTGGCTTTAAAAATTCTTTTAGAGGCTAAATATTTTAGTGATAAGGAGTTGCCACTAAACTCTCTTCTTTCTGTGTAAGTTTCTCTTATCTGCCAGAGTGGAACAAATCACAAACTGCTGTATCCACCCCAGAGTTGGGAAAACCAACTGAATTTCTTGTGACAGAGTTGGCACTAATGAACAGTAATAATTTTTTAAGACATATAATGGAAAACTTGGTAAGGTTAATAAGATAGTAGAACCCCTGTGTATTGAATCAGTCTTGATAAGAGAACAAAAACTACATGTTTGCTAAAATAACTTTAAAAACAAATAACATTGACTTTCCACACCTAGTGGAGACCAAATTTTCACTTGCTTGCATGCCTGCTCTCCCGGCATGCTAGGACCTGTCACCGTTCCGGCTCTCACCAGGACAGTGTGACTTTGATTTTTGACTGCTGGGCAATCTTTTTCATCAGATGGAGTTGGATCGCAAGGTGGAAATTAGGTGTCCCTGCATCTTCCCACTCCTTCAGCTCACATGAAAATTTTGTGTTGAGGACATGTATCCACTTCCTACTGGCCCCACCACATGAAGCTTTGATTAGCAATTATTTCTGAGATATTAAAAAACACAATAGATGTTGCAGGGCTCTGGATATTCCGTTGTGATTGTTAAGGGAAAAGAAAAGCTATGGTTACAACTCAATAGTTATTTCTCCATGTCAGAATGTAAATTACTGGTGTAGCCTTGTGATCACATGTGCATGTATGCTCATGTACCACATACTTGTATGTGTTAACTTCGTCTTCATTTGCGTTGATTAGTTGGATTCTGATTTTTACTTTTTTTTTCTTGTGGGGGCTGGAATAAACTAAAGCAGACAGTGCCAAGTGCTTTGTTCTTGCTGTCTTAGCAATGTGTCTTCCCCCCTACTCTACTCCTCCTTTCTATACGTGAACTAGGATAGTAAAACTTTAGACCTAGCTTTATGGAAGAATGAAACCCCTTCAGTCATTACTGAATAAAACACAGAAGGGACGTCTGTGTGCAGGGGCTGACTCGGCATGGTGTACATACCTATCAGCTCTTTAGCTGTCATTAAACTGCATGAGGACACAGCTCTGATCTTGGTCTCTTAATCTCCGAAATAAGGCTCTCTTCAGTAACTGCATGTTCATTTACTCGGGGATAGTCTTGTGAGCAGCTTATTTGCTGTTGATTCTCAGGTGTGTATGTGCTTAATATCTGGTGAACATGAGTTTCAAGTGATCTTTTTTTGGGACCCTGAACTGTACGACTATCACCTCTCTGCTGGCTGCCTGCCTTGCAAATGCATTGCAAAAATGCCACAGAGATAGCGTTCTGGTGACGGGACTTTAAATAGTGCATTTTCCAAAAGATGCTGCTGTTGGATTCTTAAGGAACTACGTAGAAACACGGTTGTGGAGCTGGGGTAATCCAGAATACCGCAACACCATGCGATCAAAATCTTCATTGCCTGTAGCTGTCAAATGACAGAAAATTAAAACCAGGCTTTGAAATAAAAATCAACACCTGGAAATACGAGCCAGTAGTGCAGAGGAATCTCAGACGAGATGCGTGGCTCTGGGGGGGACAGGGCAGGTTACCCCACTTTGTGCAGCACCTGACACTGGGAGGACCTGGGGTCCCGGAGCACTCCTGGCACAGAGGTGAGCATGTGAGCTGTTCTTCAGGCACCGATACAGCACATCGAGGTGGTATCTTGTAAGTAGTAAGTGTCCGCTCTAACGATTTCATAAGGACTTTTGGGTATGGAAAAATAAACTTCCCAGTGCAGTTTCTCTTGGGGTGAAATTAAAGGGGAGGCAGAAATGTTTTGGGCTTGTATCCCTGATTGCGCTATGGGTTAAAATTCTTATTTGATAGTCAATAAAGATAAATTACACACAAAAATAGCTACTATCGCCAGAGTAAGCTGGCAGTTTGCAGAAGGGGGTATGTGGTATCTTAACGTGCAGTCAGTTGTAAAGGCTCGGGAAAAAAATTTTCAACTGCACATTATCTGAGTGAGCTTCCATATTTTACCATGACACCGACTCTGAGACTCATTTCCCTGGGTTAAGTAGTGTGGGGTGAAGTATCTGCCGCTCTCCTTCTCCCTATCCATCTGCTGCGGTATTCTGGGCATTTAACCTGGAGCGCTTGCTGATGTATGACCAAATCAGAGAAAAGAGGCCGTGCTGTTTAACCCTCTCCCTTTGTAGCTGCACTTAATGAATGTCACACAGGCCCACTATAGAAATGATGGAACATCCATTCTGGCAGCACGAACAGAGCCCACCGTGCAATGATATGGTGAAATATGCTGAAAATATTCACAGGAGCCTGTGAACATAAACCCATGATTATTTTTTTCCCCTTAAATCTCAGTATTTTAGCTGTTACCCCCCCCCTCCCCCCAATATAGTAAAAGCGCAGTTCCAAGCAGCATCTACTTTTTTGAGGGGAAGAAAACTCTATTTTCTTTTTAATGTGGCTCTACTGAAATTGCTAACTTATGCCAACCAAAATGTAATGATGTTGGCCATGCAGGTCTTTTTGTCTCTCTGAAGAATGTCTTGCAAATAAGATTACAGGTCTTAATGACTCTATCCAGTAATTCCTGGGCTAAATTCAAAGGTGATGAAAGTAGGTCTAGACCTTCTTTTGCAAGAGTTATTTATGTGCAGGTGCATGCTGTCTGCTGGCCCAGTTCTGCAGCCCTTCGCACGTGGGGAGTAGCATCTGGTTGCTACGAGCCTGCGCTCCTCTCTGAGCAAGCTACTGCTCAGCACCTGGGAGGCAGGCACGGGAGAGCTGTGGATGGAAGGGGAGGAGTATGTAGCTGCAACGCAGCTTGTCATGAAATGCAAGAGTCTAATCCTCACTCCTTTCACCATTTCATGCGTCTTTTTCCACTGAACTATCGTTTCCCCCCCCCCCCCTTCTGAATACAGGCCACATCTTGCTGCTTCTTGCCTCTAAACTTTGCACCAGATCTCCTCTTCCCTTTGGACTTCGTTTGTGATAATCAGAATTCAGCCGGAGAGAAAGCGTAGTGAAACTTGCTCTTGGTTTGAACAGCTGTACAAAACCTCCTATGTCACTCAAATTTCCCTAAAGCACCATGATTCATCAGCCTAATTTAAAAATAAATAAATCAGTTGTCTCACTTCAAAAAGAGAATATAAATTTTAAAAGCTGGTGGCTAATTACTTCTGTTAGACTCAGCTTCATGCTGGTAGCAAATGCCTGTCAGCTCTTCTGTCAAAGCCTCAAGGAAGTACTAAGAATGTATAATGATTTCCTGCATGTTCCTGTTAGAGGGTGCTGTGTTCCAGTGATGCTTTTCATAGAATTCCTCCCCATGTAAGAACACCGGCACCCTTGGGTGTCTGAGTGCTTTCCTAGTTGATGTACTCTTAATTTACAAAGACGGTGTTTATACTGGAGTAGGGAGACCAAGAGATGCTTGGATCTCAGCTTTGCTTCTCTGAGATAATCAGCAAACAGTGTGAATGTGTGTGTGTGAACATGACATCTGTAAATAAATGGATGAAATACTATCACTGGGACCTTCATTTCACCCGAGCTATTGAATCATCTCATCATAACTGCTTGTTATTAACCAAGTGGCATAATTCCAACTTAAACTTCCCCTTTATTTACTAGAGACTTAAGAGCTAGTGCTGAATACTTATTTTTTTCAACCATCTAACTACATGTATTTATAGCAGCACCGAGCAATGTTTAACTCAAAGATCTAAAGTCAGGCGATGAGCGAGCTAGGTGTGAATCTCAGCTTTATTTTTAACAGAAAATTTCAAGTCTGTATTTTAACAGAGAAAAATCTTGCAAACATGATCCATTTAAATATAGGATGCTGGAAAACCAGAAGTCACAATTTCTGATATTTACACACTCACTTTAAAACATCAATTTGTTCATTCTTTTAACTCTCACAGATTTTTCTCAGGAGGCACAGGGATGAGTGTGTGGCTTATGTCATTTCCCCCTGTCTGTCAAATTAATACTGTTGCTCCAAGTGAACTTGACTTCTGTTCCGATGCACCAGGCAGGAATTTGGCCTGTTACAACTGTACCGTGTGTCTGAAATACCGCTTTTACCATTGATACAGGCAAATTCCTGAAAAAAAAAATACAGCACTGAGGTCCTGGTTCTTTTGCTGAGTTAAAAAGGGAAAATATGTCAATTGTGGAGCCTGTAGTAATAGTCAGATGTTATGTGGATGAAATGTTTTAGTGTTCCTGTTAAATGTCAGGGAGATGAAACAGTATTTCTATCGAGAAGTTAGTGGTAAGCAGACAAGCTTTAGGGACTGTTTGTACCTGGATAACCTGCTTTCCCGCTGCGAGGAACAGCAGCCCAGGAGTTGGGGCAGGGGGTGAGCCTGACCCTCAAGGCTAACAGGTTGCTCACAAGCCTCTCCTGCTGCCTGTGGGCAATTCTGTGTGCGCAACTTGGGGGGGGGAGAATACACCCCCCCCCTTGTCTCCAAGTATGACTGCTGGAAAACAGTTGGGCAGGAGCTATAGCTGCTTGTGGCTGTGCGTGGCTGCCCGGCTCTGCGCTGTGTTTGTTGCAGTGCTTTCCAGGCGATAGTCCAGCTTGTCAGATGGAGGGAAGGGAGGTGATGCTTTACATGAACTGTCCTCGTAGCAGGTTCCATGTGCTCCTTCCCCAAACAGCCCCCAAAGTTGAGCATTTCTTATGTGATGGTGAGAGGCTTAAAAGTATGAGTGATTGCATTGTGTGCCACTTGGGGCAAGAACATCTCTGCTCTGGACATGAGCTGCTTATTTCTGGTCAGCAGCTCCACTAAAAGAGGGATTATTTTCTTGATGTTTCTCCCCATTCTCTCTCTTGCAGGTTAATTCTGCTATAGGAAAAAAAAACCAAACAACTAATTTACTTTATCAACTGGCGTAACCAAGCAGGCTGTGCTGTAAGCTTATGGTGCTCAGTGTTGGTTCATGGTCACTCAACACACATCTTCCTCTTCATAGCTTCTGCTAGAGCTCAGGAAAGGTGGAAGTGAGTTGTTAATCATACATGCTGCTGTACTTCTTAATATAGGTGATAAAATTAGGATGGAAAGGTGGATGTGGCTTTGAGGCTGAAGGACTGTGCTTCAAAGAGCAACAACAGCTCCCCCCCTTTGGGAGCAATGTGAGGGGAATGGAGCAGGGCTGCTGACAATTCTCTATTGACATGAGAAAAGAGTAGTAAAAGCATCTCAATAAACTAATTTAGATGTTTAAATGATGCTGTTAATCCTTTCTGTAAACAGGACTTTAACAACAAGCTGTACCTGCTCTTTCTGTTTTCAAATACTCTTCTCTGGCCTTCCCTTCCTGGCGGAGAACCACCAACCTGATTAACATATTAAATGAAGCAGAACCCAGTGCTATCTCTGCACATTACTGCTTCCTTATGGTTTATAAGCAACTTCCAAATTACCAGTTATAACCACCCTCCACTGTCCTAACCCAGAGGATCTGTATTTTAAGGACGTTGTGCTACGTGAGGGAGGGTAACCGCATCCCTCAGATTTTGAGTTCTTAGTTTTCAGGTTTTTCTTTAAAAGTCTTTAACTTGTCTCTTAGAGTACCTCCATGCTCTCTGGCCTTATCTCCCCGCGGAGTCTTCGTTTTACCCACTTCTGGCACAAGCTGCCTACGGTTGGTGATGTGCGGGCTCTCCCTGGGAGCTGCTCGCACACCGCCCTCCCTACCCCCGCAGGTGTGACAGAATGGGTGCCCCAAGATAAATAGGCACCTTCTGCACGGAGCTGAAAATCGAACCACCCCTGTGCTCGCCTGGAGCTGACAGGAGAGCCTGGGGACAAGGGGAGCGGGAGGGTTACTGGGGCTGGGCCGTGGCGCTCTGGCCTTCCGCAGAGGAGGCTGCCAGGACGGCACCAGGTACGGTGAGCCCGGGGCTTGCCTCACGCCTGGATGTGTGCCTGCAGCACCCAGCTGCAGCGAGGCACGTGAGAGCCGAAGCTGCCGCGACGCGGCATATGGGGCCCCGTGGTGATGCATGGGAGGGGGGCACGAGGAGCTGGGGGAGGGGAGAGCCATGCATATAAATCATTATTGGCGAACATCTCAGCTCTTGAGCCAGGCTGTCGCTTGCCGCTGCTCGTGGTGCAGCCCAGACATAAATCATAATTCCCCTACAATAGATCCTTTTGCAGCCGCCATCAGGAAAAGTGTGTTGGTTTTATCGATTTTTTGACACCGGGGCCCTGGCAACGGCCGCTCTGAATCATTATGAAATGAAACTGATTAGGAATTCATGGAATACTAAATAAACTTTACGAGCCCGTTGTAAGTTTTTTGATGCATGGGGAGCGGAAAATGAAAACTAATGATATAAAAATTACACAGCGTGCTGAGTATTATTATACTGCTATTGATTTGTTTCAAACTGTACATCAAAATCGAAGTGTGCTGGGTGTGCTTGGCTGCAAGGCTGATGCTCAAAAGCTTTTGAGGGCTTTTTTTTTTTTTTTTTTTTTCTGGCTCCAGCATTTTTTGCCAGCCAGAGAAGGTTAGTGCCACCGCGGAATTGCTGAAGCACTCCCTGCACCTGCCTGTTCTTCTGCAACCACCCTTTGCATGGTTATCACTGACTTTATTCTCCTGTTTGCATGCGGACTCTCACGAGACACAAATATATCGACGAGGATTTTAGCCTAAGTGGATAACTCCCCACACACACTTCTGCTCTAGGGAATTTTACTTCTGTTCCTTAATAGCCAACATTGTGAGAGAAGCCCAAGACACTTGACAAACATTTATGCAAAACTGCACAAAGGGATCATTTGTTCTGCCACTAACTGCAGCCACCTCGGGAGAGAAGGCTAACAGCTGGTTGTAATGCTGCCCATCACTTTAGGGCAAGGACAGATAACTTACCTTTTTTTAAACTTTTCTTTCTATAAATAGACAATTTGTAACATGATCATAATAGCCCTGTTCAGACTTAAAATCAATGGAAATAACGAGTAGAATTGCTGTGATCTATTTGCTTCCTATTTAGTATTTTTGACAGCAGAATTTAACAAAATTAAGTAAGGAAAAAAGGTAAAAAGGCTAGGATTGTTTCAGTGTAGCCTGGAGACAAACTGCTGAATAAGAGCAGGGGTGTGGGTACGGAGAGTTAGATATATCGCGGGTATTGTCATTGCGTGGCTTTTATTGAAATAAAAAGGATGCTTGTGCCGCAGCTTGCTGTGCGGGACCGGGAGGGTTTCTGTCCTGGCTAGAGCGGGTCAGCTCTGTATCCCACAGTGCTGTGGAGACCTCCGTGCTGTGGAGCTCTCCCCACAGCACCCAACCTGGCCCGCTCCTGCAGCAGGGTGCTGAAGACTGCGGCTCGTTCTGCTGTGGTCGTCTTTAGGAGAAAACCTGCCCTTAAGTAACTAGCTTGCTTCTTGATCGTATCTGTTCTGCTTGAGTTTCATGTGTTGCAGAACCATGACGGGACACGTGCTGTTGTGTTTAACGTGCTATTTGGAAAAAGCTTTTTTCATTTGGGTGCAAAACCAAGCTCAGATTTAGAAATCTTGGATGGTGTAAATTAATTTGGCAGGTGATGGGAGAAGCAGTAACAAATAGGCTGTAGCAGAACTAAGCAGGGGCAGAACCAAACCTCCTCATTCCTGCAAAACTAACACCTTACCGCTGCTGGCTTGGGCACAGGTCTTTTGGGTGCAAAGAGCTTCAGGTGTCCTCCACTGTGGGCCAAATACAAATAGTCAATGGTTTTGGGGTTCTAAGGGTTGTGATGTAAGGTGTGCTGAAGCTGCAAAGGTAATCCTGCCTCGAACGCGGCTGTAGCGAAGCGATGCAGCTTCTTGGGGAGATGGCTGATCGCGGGGCTCTGAGTATCTCGGAAAGTGAAGTTGTGTGTGGGGGCAGGAACTGTTTCCGTAAGCAGGTGCTTACACCGTAATAGCTTGTGGTGTTCAGCGGCCTTGGGTCCCGGATGGGAGACAGGGCGGGTCTCGGGGGGGTATTGCAGCAGCTGCAGGACCCCCTGGCAGCTTAGCTGTGCTCTCATGTAGGCGGCTGCTTAGAGGTAGGGCCCTGTGTCAGCTCTTTCTAGCTACCGGTGCTGGTGACCGCCTCTGGCCTAAGTAAATGAAAATGTAATACCAGTGAGTAGGAAGAAAATCCAATGGAATCAAGAACGAGAGGAGGAGAAAATTTAAGCAACTGGAAATAAGCTGCTGATCCACAGAGGGCTAAGCTGCCATGTCCCTCGGTAGTCTCCTGAGACTACGCTTTTCTGCCAGTAAACCTCACGCAGCTCCTCCTGTATCGCTGATAAACTTGGATGTCACAGCTCCGGGCTGCGTATTGAACATCAATTTGTAAACTATGATCTCCAGTTTGGGGTGTTTGAGTCCCTGTTGGCTGAAGGCACGAGGTCTTTCATCTTGCAAAGAGGTCCTTTGGGGCTCCTTGCTCTTCCCGAGCGCACGGAGTATTAACTGTGAGCGTCATCGTGCTTTGGGCCAGGAGGCCTTTGGTCAGGGGAGACATAACCAGCTGTGGCTATCGTGGTACTGCCCAGCCTGACGCTCTCTGCTCTGCCTCAGCTTAACTGTGGAGTGTGTAGAAAGAAGATGTTACCTTCAAATTCCCCTGGGAACTTTGCTCTACAAGTTTGAAAAGAAATCTGAGGGGTAACACTGAGCACCCCTGTTTACTTGGAAAATAAAACCTTGTTTCCACTAAGTAATGCTGCTTCAAGTGTGAGGCCCTGCTTCTGGCCCATGACTGAGCAGTCTGTCTAGGTATAAAAAAATTATAGTGCATTTTTTTAGCCATTGTATGTGGACACACCGTGTATTGAAGCACAAACAGCTTTAGTGTTTTCCACTAGACTGGAAGCCGTACTTAACTGCGTCCTAGCCCTTGTGCAGCTCACAGCTAAGGGTGATCACGGGATAGCGCAAGGAGTAGCAGCTCCTGTACGTGGGGAGAAGGGTCTCAGTTCTCCTCCTCCCAAGTCCTGGCTGGTCCCAGCTTGACACAGATGCCCATAAATTCCTTGGCCGCTGTGGACTTGTTACAGTAATCTATAACTATTTAGATATTTTGTCTGATGTAAAGAGGGAATCGTCTTAAACGAAGGCAGTATTTGCTTTGCTTCCATACCACGTGCAATAGCAACGTTGGCTTTATATGGCTTGTCAGCGTGTGAGCGCGTGCGCTGGGGATTCTTCTAAGATATGTATATTGAATTTAGATTTGTGCTCTTAGTACCTTCACTCATTCATTCAGAACCATATTGACTACATAAATTGAGTGTTACAAGTAAGAGAGAGTTTAGCCATTATTTTCTCAGTGATTTGATTTAATGGCCTGGGTGTTTTGGCCATTACTTCTGGCTTTTCATTTGCATGGATTCTTGGCTCTGCTGATTAGCATGTTTTTTATATTTGCTATTTAATTTTTTCCCCTTTTGTAAAGCTGAATTTTTCATGATTAATTAAATTCCTGTGTCTGTTTTATATCTTCCATGCACACACATATATACGTAGGTCTATATATATGCTATACATAGGTTTTCTTTCTTTCTCCCGTCTCTGCTTATTATACGGAGTTAAATGCAGCTGTCTGTCTGACAGGAATACTGTGTACTGTATGTGGAGTGATATACAGGTCAGTATATTACTGATGAATAAAAAGTTTCCTCCTAAGGCAGCTGCTGCAGATTACTTAGTGCTTGACATGGCGTGTCTTTGTGTCACTGTTACCGGGTGAAATTAAATCAGAACAGGAAAATATTAATTTAAAGTAGGGGATAGAGGCCGCTCACTTCCAATTACTCTCTACCCTGTCAGCTTTATATGGGCGCAAACAAGGAAGGAGGCTGGATTAATTGCTTTGGACTCTGCCCCACTACAGGCCCAATTATAGAAACATATTGGCTCCCAGCACTATTATATACACTGCTGTGCAGGAAATTGTGTGAAATTTTAACGGATTTCAGATGTAATAATAGAGAACACGATTCAGGACAGCATTAGCAGGCTGGGTGGAATCTTTACAGATGGGTTAAGGTTAAGCTGTTTGGGGGTCCTTTGTGTATTAAAGGATCATCTGGTTAACCCATGTACTGGGAGCTTTTGATACTGGCCTGGGAGCAAACAGAATAAAAACATTCATCCTCTGACAACAAGGAGCTAAATCCTCAGTCAGAATGAGGGCAGGAACATACAGCGTAAGGATGGAGAGCACAAGGCTCGCAGGCAGTGGGATTCGGCGCTGAAGAGGCGATGTGTAAATGGCTCGCGTGGCATTAAACACATTGATGTTTCTAGATATTCTTTAGAAGCTGTTCCTGGCTGATGTCTGCTTTTGTGCGAGACCCACCTGCAAAGCCTGGGTCAGAACAGAGCTACTAGCACAAAGTGAATGACGCTGACACTTTAAATGCGCATTGGGTGATTATTTTCTAAGCAGTTGTAGGAATAGATTTCAATTCAGTATTTTAAAGTTTGTTTAGGTTCTTTGTTCCCCTCACCAAGCTAAATCCACATGTTGCAGATGCTTGATAATTTGTGTGCACATGTGTACTATTGTCTTTCTCTCCCTCTTATAAAATCGTTATTTGACTTGCCACAGGCAGAACACAGGGCTTATTCCAAATACAGAGCAACTCTCAGTACTCCTGAATGTACTAACAAATTATTGTGCCTCTGTGTGTGCTCATGTATATAGCCCTGCACATCAGATGTAATTTTGGCATGCAAAACAGAAATGTGTTTTTTCCAAGGTTAATTTTCTTTGAAAATAGTTTTGGAATCTCAGTTCCTTTGTTTTAGCGTAATTTATTTATTTGATGTGTGTGCATGTATCTTTGAGGGCTGTTGTTTTCCAGGTATTTTCATGCCCTTAATTTTTTTAATGAGCATTAGTTTAATAAGGGGTTGTGTGCAGTAAGTTAATTGATAAAGGCTTGTCAGTACTGGGTTTGTTCTTTCTCTTGGTTTTGTTCACTGTGTATTGACACTGGGCCAGTTTGCATGAGTAAGTTGGTGTTTTTTGGTTTCTTTCTGAAGCCAAAAGGCTGATTTGACTGTGGGCCCAAAGCCTGATTTCGTGACCAACGTCATTACCCTTTGCCCCTCTGAAAACAGACAGTAAAGCAACAGACATTGGGGTGAGCCTAGGTACGAACTTGTCTGTTCCTTTCATATTCTGCTCTACAAAAGGAAGAGTTTTCAATGAGTCCGCTCTGCTCCGTGGAGCAACAGTAATGGAGCTTGTGTGTGGGCAGCCAGGGAGCGAAGCCAGAAGAGCCGCTGCATTCCAAGCCCTTGTGAATGCTGGCAGGTGGATCTGGCAGGTGGGGCACTTCGGAGGGTGGATAGATCTGATCCATAGCTGTGGAAAAGGAGGGGGCGGTGGCTTTCTGGTCCATTTAAGGTGCTTTGGACCAGCCCAACGGAGAAGCAAGGAACTGAAAAAATCTGACTCAGCTGCTTCCTGCCCAGACAGAAGTGCTGAAGTCATTTAGCAAATGCACCTTTGATCTCGCCAAGTGTTTTGCAGATTAGGTTTCACAACAGCCCTGTTGTATGGGGTGAGAGCAAACTGTGAGTTTAGCACGTGTCTACCATGCTTCTCGTCAGTCGCAGAATGAGCTTTGAAATCTTTCAGATTGTGTGACCCATTGCTTCTGCAGTGTTTCCCCTACATTGCTTGTGATATTTCAGTGATAACTGCTGCAGATTTTGGGGAACTGTTAGAGGAGGTCTGGCCAGTTGGGATCGTACCTGAGGTAAATCTGGGCATTGTGGTTTTAGTTTGGACTGTTTTCAGCAGGTTTAACTGGAAGACCTTACCTGCTCTAGAAAGCCATGTGGATGGACATGCAGAGAGCGCCCTAAAGATCATGAAGTGTGACTTCAACCATTTCTGCCCCGCTGCCTCTTGAAGTATCTGGGGAAGGGCCTGGGCTGATTTTTGGGAGCCCAAAAAGCATTAGCAAGGGAGGTGTTAAGACCCAATGTCTCAGCGCGTGAGATGGGATTGTGTCCCTGTCCCCCTTGGGGGGAGCGCTGTGCCGCAGCGGGGGCTGAGGCTGGCGGCAGCCCCGTAACTGGGGTCGGGGGTTGTTCCTTCCTTCCATCCCCAGCGTGTCTTGCACATAAATGACAGTCTATGCCTGCTAACAGGGATACAATAAAAGTGTTGCAATAGAGGTGGTGATTTAGGGTGGCAGGGGAAATACATAAATAGCTGTCTAGGGGATCCAGGACAGTAGAAGCAAAGTAAATTCTGACCAGGGGTGGTTATTGAATGGCAGGATCTTTGCTATTTTAGTCTGGTTTATCTGTCTGAGGAAAGTCTTTTTAGCTCCTGGGTAATTATTTGGAGGGAAGCTGCATCTCCAGCCCCAGGCCTTGCCTCCCTCTGGCTCTGCTCCCTGTCCAGGACTTGTAGAAACCTCAGAAGTGTCACTTTTGTATTTACAGTTTGTGCAGGTTTTAAACCAGGAGGGGGTGAAGCACTGAATTTATGATGTTTGGTTTGGGAAATCTATTTTTGTTCCCTTTAACTGATTGTCTTGTAACCATGTCTGTTATGAGTGGAGAGCAATGTATCTAGATCTCAGGAGAGACATGTGCAGAATCTTATTCACGAGCAGATGACAGTGTGAAAATTCTTCTGGCATTGAAGGCGCACTGATACGGCGAACTGGGGAGGAGGGAGATGCAGGGGAGGCTGAAGCAGTCCAACCTGGCCTGAACAGTTCCAGTCTCTTTGACAGAGCAGGGGACAATGCTGGAGGTGTTAATGCCAACAGCCTGCGGAGTCTGCCATGGGCAGATCTTGCTGCTGGCGTTCTGTCCCAACCTGAGAACTGGTATTGACCTAAAAACCTTTGGTATTGACCTAAACTGGTAGGGCTAGGCAGAGTTTTAGGTGGTACTTCCAAGCAGCTCAGTCGCTCCATAGCAGTCCATCAGGACAGGGGTTTTAAAGCGACTGACGGAAGAGCTTCCCTCTCTGCCAGGGTGTGTAGGATGTCCTCTGGCAGGTCAGGAGGATCCGAGAGCTTTCCACACGCGTGATGGACTGCCTCTGCCTTTCTGACCCAACGTGATGAAGTGGTCTGAATGCAGGTCCCAGCAGCTCTTGAAACCATCCCATGGAAAATGGAAAGCCCCAAGAAAAGGTGCAGCTTGTTGGGGCGTGAAGGGATGCTGAATCGCAAGAACGAGTGACCACCGAGCAGCAGCGAGTTGTCTTCCATCCACCTCGCCTGTCGTCACTAGGAGCTGGATACACAGCCTCCTCTTCTCAGTGGAAGCCACTTTACTGCTTACAGTGAACAATGATCAAGTCCTTGAAATCCTCTTTCTAGGAGCTTGGCAGAATTAGCTGTTGGCTTTTGGGGGGGGGAGGAAAAAAAAATTATCAAAAAAACGTTGTCTTTAAAACATATGAGAAATTTGCCACTGATCTTTTGAGCAGAAGGACTTGGAAGGGTGCTTGTGGAACTGAAACAGCACAGAGGGGGTTAATACTCTGCTTTGTTGATTTTGACTAGGGCCCATGGGTTTACTACAGCAGTAAAGTCGCTTTCCTTTTATGTTTAAAAGCCAGCAAGGAAAAAGTGCAATTACAAAGACAACTAAAATCTTCACTGGTACTCAACAAGGTAATCAGTTCAATTGATTTTTTTTTTTTTTTTTTTTTAGCCCCCGTAGCCAGAAAAGTATTTAAAGTTAAATTCTATCTGTGATTTTTATATGGCGGGGGAAAAAAAATTAAAAAATCTGTTCTCTGAAATGCTTCCTGGTTTTAAAAAGGCTCTATTTTATTTGCCCTATAAATGCAAACTTATAAAATGCGATAAGGGATCTTTCTCTTCTCCCTGCACAGACAAGACCTGCGAGAGCTCACTGCTATTCCTGCGTGGCTGCCAATTGCACGGACAGATATCACTCCATTAGTCATTAGCATCTAAATCATTCCACTTCTCATTCAGGTTTACTGGGCTGTGATGGCTACTAGATTCATAGGACACCTGAGCCAGGTCTTTTGTACAAGGTCTCATGGAGCAATTGATTGTGAAAAGACAGCAGGAGAGCAAACCACTGGTTTCTGTGCCTTTGGAACAGGGAGGAGGGGCTGTGCTACCAAGTGTTTTCTCTATGAATTATTAAAGTCTTTTTCTTGAAATATTGTAGAAGGGTTGAGTTTGTGCTGTACATAGTGGCACAGCACCCTGACGCAGAAGCTGCAGGGATTTGGGGGAAAGAAAAAAAAAAAAAAACAAAAAAAAAAAAACACACCACCTCAAAAACAACCAAACAAAAAAAACCCACTTAATTTTCAAGGGTGCTTGGCATCTCTCTTACTGGAGCGTGAGAGCATCTCCTCATTGTCTTTCCTGGAGCGGCAGGGGAACAGAGATAAAGGAGCTCCATGGCGGAGCAGCTCCGCGAGAGGCCCGTTCTTAGGGTATTACAGTTAACGTCATAGTTACACTTGCTCTTTATAGGAGCAAATTCTTATTTACATGGAACAGACTTCAAAATCAAGAAAGAATGATTTGGCAGCTGCTGTAGCAAAGGCTAATGTGCTGACATAGCTTTGAAAATACGGGGAGAACTCAATGGAGTTTCGTACCTAAGTATTTAGAAAAGGGCCAGCTTTGCCAGTTGTGTGATTTGTTTTCCCCACAAGAAATGAAATGCTACAAAATATTGGGCTTTTTTTTTTTTTTTTTTTTCCTATCTAGGAAAAATACCCTTTGTTAGAGTGGAGGAGGAAAAGCAAGAGGAGGTATTTTAACTGGTAACTCAAAATGTAGCTGATGCAGGTTTCATAACTGGAGAGATGGGGTTTTTGTGATTTTTTTTTTTTTTTTTTTTTTTAACCATTTTCCGGAGAGATTTTGGGAGAACAGGGTGCAGCACTGGAGCTTGTCTCCTGTGTTGGAGTTTAACGCCAGGTAGACATCATCTGAATGCAAATCTGACTCTTTCGGAAAGTGGTGAGACCCTGCGGAGCATCTGGGCCAGGCAGTGCCTGAGATGTCCTATCCTGATGGGTTTTGTAACACTTGCGTCGTTGTTTAGGGGCTAGAAGGGGCCTTTCGTGTTAAGATCTAGAAAAACCCCACACACAACTCTTCGTGGCGCTCGCTAAGGCAGGGAGAAAAGAAAATGAAAGCGGAAAGCAGTCTGTGATACTTGCTGTCAAAGGGTTGGGTAAAATCCCCGAGGGGAGAAAGAAGTGCCCACCAGTTGTTTGGTTTTACTTCATAGGTTTTAAAGGCAGTGGCTGGCTTCCAGTGAATATGCTGGTTTGGGGGTTAACCCTTCCAGCATCCCTGTGCCATTCTGTTGCCTCCAAACCGTGTATTACAAGCTAACATAAATTTCTGGCAACGGTATCCTTTCCAAGCCCTCAGGCTAGAGGGATCTTTAGTCACTTTGGATTGGACTGGATTTGAAAATAGGTCCCTAAGGTGAAGGGCCAATATATCAAACCAGTAAATCATGTTTTATACCAACTCCTAATAATGAATGAAGTGCCATTTCATACAATACCTAAGTTAGGATTTTATTGATTAACTCTCATCTTGGTGTTCCACCCAAATCCAAGATATATTGCCTGCTGTAATTTTTACATTAGCTGTCAAATTCATCTTGTCTTCCCAGGGTTATGATGTGTACAGAGCAGACAATAAACAACATCACAGTTTCAGTGTTTATCTAATGAATATACACAGGCCAGAAAGATTAATAATGATTTGATAGGCAGAGCCAAGAGGCAGGAAATATCCGTGTTCAGGGCTGGAGCCGGGGACCGTGATTTCAAATTAACACGAGGTCTGTAGGAGGAAGCGCGCTTGTCTCGCCCCACGCCTCCCTCCTCCCCCTGCCAGACAGTAATATATGACAGAAATCTCAAGGAAGCAAAGATGATGGGTTTTTGTGCATAACGCGAAGGACCGATGACAATAGGAAAAAGGCTGCCAGTAAACACTAAATTAATCCCCTGAACGATTTGCCAAGCCAAAGCTTTGTACTGGTGCTGATCCTGGGAATCCAAATGAACCTGTGCCTGCTGACATTTCACCCTGCCCTGTGGAAGTAGTTATTTTGAGGAGCTCCTTCTTTCCTTCTATATTTTCTGATTAATAACTGCTTGGGGATACCCCCAGTCTTGGAACGGAGTCATTGGCAATACGTTCCTAACCAAGGCCTGGTCCTCCCCGGTGTCCTGCAGCTTCCTTGGAGGTTTTGCCTGGCCTTTGAGGCTTTACCCAGTGGTGGAGGTTGCAGTCTCTTGTAATGGGAGAGGGAGCCCTCGACCCGGGCAGGGTTCTGGCCCTCGACCCGGGCAGGGTTCTGGCCACTGCTGTCCTCAGGGCTGGGACCACCCCTTCTCCTGGGGATAGCCGGAGTCTTTGCCTCTGGGGCCTGCATGGGGCAAGCTGAGCTCCCTTGCCTGAAGCTCAGGGGATTCGGCCTTAAATCCCTCTGTGCTTTGGTCCTCCAGCCTGTAAAACAGAGAGATTTGTGGCTCGCCAGGAGAGGGGCAGAGGAGGCTTGATCTACGTTTGTTGAAGCACCATGAAGTACTGGAATAAAAGGCGCTGGGAAAGTGCAAAGGCCTTGTGCTTGTCTGTTGAGCACAACCTCGGCCTGCACGCTTCAATTCCTGGGAGGGGAGGAGTCCAGAGCCCCAGGGCTGGAGAGGTTCATCTGCCGGCTGTTCGGAGCCGGCACTGGTGCCGGGAGGGGGGTGATGCTGCAGGTTTTCATTAGGTAAACGCGTGCTGTTCTGCTGGCTGGGTCGGCCTGGAATACAGTGAGCATTAAAGAAAGGAGGGGTGTGCGGAGAGGGGGACGTGGGAGAAGCAAAGCCGCTGCTTCCAGCGTGTGTGCTGAGTCAGGCTGACCTTACGGGGCTTTGCAGGTGGCGGCTCGGAGCTGCTAGCCGCTCACTGTTCCTGCTAGCCACGGCAGGTACTGGCTGCTCCTGGCTTGGCAGCTGATCCTCCATCGCCATCCTGACCCAGCGATGCCAGTTGTATACTCTGCTTTAGTTTGAATCGTGAGCCCCTCAGGGCAAGGGCTTTTCCCCCATCGTGTTCCTACAGCAGGAGCAACAGCAGAGCCCAGGACGGGGCCTGAGTTCGCTAAAATGGTGTGTGGGTGGCTTTTCCAACCTTCCCATGCCCTTCACTTCTCCGGCCAGTTTTGGGGCATAACGCATATTTTGCCTGTCCATCCCAACCCCTCTATCATCTAAACAAGTAGTCAGCTCATAACCTGTTGAAAAATCTATTAGAAGAGAGTAACGAGGCCTCAAAACAAATTGCTTCTCTGCCTGCTTTCTGCCCTTTCTTCCCCTTTGGTCAGTGTTTGTTTGCATTTTTCTTTTGTACATCCCAGCATGAAACAGTAACACATTACGGCACAAAGCAATACACCACTTACCTAATCTTGAATATAATACGGGATAGACAGTTTGTATGGAGGGGGGCTGCAACAGAATACATGCAGCGAGCGCTGGCTGGCGAAGGACTATAGATTGCAGCAGATATGGGTTGAGCTAGACAATTGAACCAATTATACTATTCCGGAGACTCCAATGAGATCGGAGCGCGTTTTCTGAGCTTTGGTAGAAGTAATCAGCATTCCTATTCATCTCGGCCCGTCCTGCCTGCGCGGCGGCAGCGCGCTGCAGAATGGAGCTCCTCGCCACTTGTGGCCCTCAAACAATTCCCTGGCACGCTCTGCCAGAGCGGTCTCTCGCATTTTATTCTTTGTCCTGGTCAGAATTTAAAAATCACTAACTGCCTTATTGCCTTTCCACCTCACCCCCCACCTCTGGTCTAAGTGCATGTAGTCATTTCATTTGGATGAGTAATATTTTCAAGTCCTCCATTTAAATGTTGTTTGATTCTGTCTGGGAGCGGCTGGTTTTTCACCTCTGAAATGGCTGCATTTCGGCAGCTGGTGAAGGGACTCTTGTGAGTCTGAGCTGAAGCTGGTGGATACATTACAAAGTGCTTTGTAACACTTTGGGTGAGAGGAAGTAGAATGACCTGTGCCGTTTCTTTTAGCACCATTTAAGCTGTAAAACCAGCCAACCAACTCTCTTCCAAATGTTGGCTGCTGAGATTGACTGCAGTCATGAAGATAACAGTGGGAAGTATTTTTCTCTGACAAAGTCCAAAGCTGTCCTAAATCTGCCAGGTGATCCTAGGCGGGCGCTGTGCGAGCCTGAACGCTTCGCATCCCGGCCAGGGACATAAAGACACTAGGCAGAATGTCACTCGAGAAGTGTTGCCTCTTTAGCAGTAACTCTGCTCCATAAATGGAATTGATCTCCTGAGAGAGGAGGGATTTCAACAAATGCAAGCTTTGTGAGGAAAAATATATGAGCTGTTGAGCTTCTGTTTCTTCTGTGTATGCTCCATATCCAAGGCCTCCAACAAGTGTCGAACAAACCATAGGGGATGTAGGGATTGTTGTGTATAGGGCCACTCGCTCTACATTGTGTTGCATCACTGAATTAAAGTTAGACCAGATTTAAAATCACTTCAAGCAGTTATCACAATGTAAACTTAGCAGTGAGGTTTTGATTTTTCTTTCATTTTTTTAGTAAGATATTGTTGCTGTTGCCAGATATCTGCGCTCAATCATAAATCAACATGAATAGGAAGTTCTGATTCAACCAGGTTTAAGTCTTGCTCCAGTTGGGTTAAGAAGCAACTTGAGCATCTCCTGCGAAAAGGACTGTTTTGCAGGAGGGGGTGGGGGAAGAGCGCGTAATGATGGGAGTTTTACAAGTGTCTGAAAACAGAAGCTTATAATGAAAGTGCTTTCTCAGCCATAACTATAGCGTGCTGGCGTAATTGGAATGCTGAGTGGTGTGCTGGGTTTAGGAAGGTAATAAGAACTGCAATCAGTATTAAATAAAATGTATCTTCCTTTAGGGGAAATAAATGTATATTAAATCAAATATTCATGAATCCAAGTTAGTCTTCATACATTACACAAACAGTTTTTCAAAAATGCAGCTATCGGAAAGGCCTGGTTTGATGTGGGTGAAGGAGAGGGATTAGCTTTCAGCTTGCTTGCGGGGAGGGGAAGGGCCTGGCCTGCCTCCACCCGAAGGGGCAGAGCTCTCCGGGCTCCAGTGAGGTCTTGCCTGGATGCGAGGTTTGAGAAAGCGTTCTAAATTGTGCAGAAGCATTAAAAGAAGTGAAATTGCCTCTTTCTAATATTTATCTTTGCCAGCAAAACCTGAACACCCACGTGAGCCTTCCAAGAATCACAGCCTGAAAGGGGAGTTAGGCCAGCAGTGAGTATTAGTGGTATTTCAGGAAATGCTCTGTTAACGAGGGGAGGATTTCGGCTCTGGCAGCGATGGGGAGGACCACTTGGCTGGCGTCAGGCTGGCTTTTTAACTACTGCAAACTCCTCTTTTCCTGCCTGAAAAGGGACAGGAGACCCTCCTGCAGACGGGGCCGAACAGAGCATTCCCTCGCCTGCCAGCCTCCCGTCAAGCTGCGGCCCATCGTGCTGGCAAGGCGGTGTGAGACGGGAAAAATGCAGAAGACATCAGCTCGGTACCAACTCCGAGTGTGGATAACACATGCGTGTGAGGGCTTAAACTCCGTAGGGGTAGGACGGCTTCCTGCTGCTCACCTGAAGGAATGATCTGTGCCGCCGTGGTACAGTGCCGTGCTTGGCTGTGAGAAATGCCTTTCTCGTTTGTGACAAGGGCTCTCCAAGCTTCACAGCCACGTTTCCCAGTTTCTGTACAGTGTGCTGCCCATTTAGCTAAAAGTCTGGGGCTTTAAGGTGATTTAATCACTCTCAAGACAGGCTATATTTGTTAGCTAACACCTATGTGTTTGGGAGACAGGGTAGAAAAAATCTGGGTTAGTACAAGTAGTGACAAATCTGTAGGTGTTTCCCGAGGTGTTGGTTAGTTTAATCAATTGGACTTATTTGGAGTTGTGTCAGCAAAATTCTTCTGTGCAGTTTATGAAATGTCAGTGCTTATATCCAACAGCTACAATCAATTTGCTGTTTGATAAAATAAGCAAACACCTCTGTGTTGCATCCTTATCCCTGTCTTTATGAACGGAGGGGCGGAGAGGCACGGGGATGGATCCTGTTACCTTCCTGGGGTGAGGAGGGTTTCATTCTTGAAGACTTCCAAAAGAGCTGCACACAGCTGTGGAGAGGGCTAATTTGTGTCATTTGCTGAAACCACTAGGCTCTTCTTCCCTGCTTGGGGAATTATTGATTTTATCACTCTACGACCTTACATGTGTCACTGTCTTGCGCATGCTGGCCTGTAGGAAGTGCTATCTACTGATTCATAGCTGAAGAATAATCTTACTTTATTTGTGATTACTTTCCCATTTTTGGCTCATCAGCCATGTGCCCTTGTTTTTTTCTGCTAGGCTTAAATCTTCAGGGGAAAAAGCACACAATGATTAAAAAACCAAAACACACACAAAACCACACCAACCCCCCAAAACCAACAAAACTAAATGCACCCTCTTCCCTGCCACCCTGCCTCTGTGCCTCTGCAGCCCAAATGCTTTTATTCATCTCTGTCCAGGAGGAATGTTACTCTGTAAAGACTCATCGCTGTCCCATTGATTTCATTGTCTGGGTGTCTTCAACAGTGACACGTTTTCTTGGATCTCTGTAAGTTGGGGAGTGGAGAATATGACTGCAGATATCACTGCATGAATGTGTAACCCTATTGAAACGCTGTCAGGCTGGGAGAACCGAAGGGGGGTTGCTGCGTGTTATTGTGCAGCTTCCCTGCCAAAAACTCAGTCCTTGCTTTCAGAAGTGGAAGGGAGATGAGCAGAGATGCTGCCATGGAGGAGGGGTGGTCGGAGGGAGAAAATATATGGAGCATCTACTAGAGCTTGCATGGTACATTAATTGTCTGTAGCTTTTTCCTTTCCTTCTCAAAGCAAAATTAATTATGGGGAGGTGATGTTCCTTTAATGAACATCATTTAATTTAAAAAATGGACAAGTATACTACCATTAGATCTCTTACTTAATGTAGTGTGTTTTCTTAAGCTAAATTCAGTTATTGTTACATTGTGAAGGTGAAGAGAATCCCCTTTCACTCGCATCTGAGAGAGGAGAGAGCATCTTGGCTGCTGAGCATCGCTTATAAACAGAGAGTCCAATCTCTCTTTGCCTGTGGGGGACACTGCTTGACCGCTTATTGCATATTTGATCAGTTTATTTCTGGCTCTGAGAGTCTCCGATGGGTGTCAGGGTGACAGTCGGGTTCAGATTAATTGGCACAGTAAAGAATGGAAAGGCGGGGGACGAGCAGCGCCCGTCGCGCTGGGCTGCCAGTTTGGAATGATTTTCCCCCCCTTCTTAAAGTACACAAAGGTGCAGCAGCACTCACCGGGAGGTGCTTGTAGGTTGACAAGAGCTTAACATCACTGGCGAAGGGTGGTTTTGGTTTTGCCCAACACTGGTGAAAATAAGCTCATCTACAAACCACCTCTGCTCCTCTCTCTGCTGCCGCTCTTCATCAGCGCTGAACGACATAGGCAGGCTGTGCGACGTCACTGGGGCGACGGGCTCTGCCAGGCAGTCGGTTGGGAGGAATGCACGGCATCACCGCGAGTGCGGGGCCGTCCCGCACTGACCTCGGCACCCCCGTTACTGAAGCGTACAGACACAAAGTGCTTAAAAAACGGCATTAAGTAATGGTAACAAGAACCAAGTCCAGGTTTCAATTGAAAATACAAGCAATGAATTTGTAAACTTGAGTGTTCACTCGGAGCCCCGTTAGTTCTGGGTGTTCTTTGCTGTCATAATGAATCGTGATTCTAGGAAGGTTAGTCTTGAAATCAGATAGCTGATTCCCATTAAGAACTGCATTCTTATGCTTGTACAATCAAATGGTCTGCTAAAGATAGACAGCTTGCTTGAAACATGCTTTTATGTGGGATGGTCAAAATTAGGATTCTCTTTTCATATAAGGAAAACATCACATGGGGGGGAAAAGGTCTTCTGTGGGTTTTGGCGTGGTGTGTGTGGTTTTGTTTTTTGTAATTGCTTCTGCTTTTAAAGATCAGATATGGTGTTTCTGGTCCAACAACTTCTGGCTATTGGCACCATATATGAAGCGTGATTCTTGGGAAGTGTGTCATCTTGCAAACTTAAATTTCAATGGATGAAATAGGAGCTATTCTGTATAAATCGTTAGGAAAGAAAAATCAAAATACCACTGTACTGAGCTGCTGCTAAAGGTTCTCAGCAATATACTTGAAGGCCAGGGAGGAGGAGGAGGATCTCAAATATGCAATAGCCACTTAGTGTTGCTGCTGGGGCTCTTGAGCCCATTGCAAGCCCATTCTCACTTGCTTTTGTGGCTTTTGGATCAGGCAGTGGCTTCAGGGCTGCCAGAACAAGCATCCTGATTTTCAGCTTTTTGTTTTTCTTTGGCGACAAGTAGAATGTTTGTAAATGAGCTGTTGGTGACACCTGAGTGACTGTATTTTTACTTACTTTTTTTTTCTTGAAGATTTTTTGGTTTATGCTACGTATGCAGGTACAGAAATATACACTCTTCTCTTTTTATTTTTATTTTATACAATATATACCACTTGCTGTGTATTATTTTCTCCCACTGTCAAGGGGTTATTGCATCTGTCATCTCCTTTTGCCATGTGGGGTGAGATGCAGTATTTGTTAATATACAGGAGAGATGGAGCTTCCACATCTGTGAAATGATGTACTTTAGAAAGTCATTCGAGGTGAAAAGTGCTACGTAAGGGTAAAATGTTATACGCCTGAAACAATGTCCGTGAGCAATGATCATCTCGAACGCTCACCTCTGCAGGTCCTAGGTTTTGCCACCCAATCTCCCGTGCTCAGATTAACTTGGTGGTATTAAACAGGTGCCCTGTGCAGACTGCTTTCCCGCTATCTATTCTGTGTGTTTTGAGCAGAGAAATGCTACCTCCTACATACTAAAATAGGATTTTTTTTTTTTAAACAAAACAATTCCATTGTTATTACCTTCATTCTCAAGATGTGTTTATACTCTAAAAATTGCAAGCCCAGTTTCCAGCAATAGCTGCCAATAGAAAAGATTACCTCTGTATTTTGAGCATTTTATTGGCTTGTTCAATAACACTTTTCTGTTATTTGCCATGACTGGAGGGTCTGACTGTGGGGCACTGAAGCCAAGAGGTACCAGCACCCGCTTTGCTACCCGCCACACGGCACTGCCCGCTCTGGCTGCCTGCGGGAGGCTTTCACTTGCCTCGCAGTTCGGTTACTGGTGGGCAACTCGTTTGTGGGGAGGCTCAATGGCCTGGCTCCTCCTGGAGCTTGAGCCGCACGTGTGCGTGGAGGGGAATTTAAGAAATGCGTGGCAAGATCTGCGTGAGGTGGAGTCGCCCGCATGGAGCAGGGGGTTTCTCCAAGACCCTCCTGCCTGCGTGCTTGGGCCTTCTTTTTTGGTTTGTACACTGTGTGTGGTGTTTTAGTGCCGGCTTGGGGAATACTTTGACCCTGCTGCGAGAGGCTCAGCCCTGCTCATGGCATGCACGCAGGGTGCAGAGACAGAGCTAATCCCAGAGCGCGTTAGCCCGTCCAGCAGCGGGGTCCTCAGTGGAGCTCGTAATAAATTCTTGCAATTCTGCCGGTCCAGGGGCAAAACCGCGTCCTTGGCAGCGCCGTGCGGTACAGAGCAGGAGTGAGCGGGCTGGGACCGCGGCTCTGGGGATGGAGAGGGGTGTTGGCAGCCTGAGCCAGGCTCCACCGTCGCCTACCACCTTCCCGAGAGCACCCAGCCTGCAAGTCGGCCCGCACCGGATGCTGCCCCTGCTCCGCTCGCGGCTCCCCACTCCCCTCTCTGACAACATCAGAGGGCGCTCCGTCATCTCCACTTATTCTTTAATCGCAGTCATTTCCTTTTGGTGGTGGGATTTGCAGGCACAGGGTGGAAGTTCCTTACAAACAGGCAGGAGGACGCGCGATAACAGCCCAGCGCTCCGCCATCGGCACTGAGGTTGTTATCCGCTGCCGCTCTCCCCAGCCGGGCTTGTGTTCTTCACCTGTGGGTTTGTCTCATTTGTTGAGATAGTACATCTGTAGCATCGAAGCGAAGCTCCAGGCTGGGATTTTCAAAGCTGTTTGAAGGGGTGCCTGTGTCTCATTTCAGCCGGAGCAGTGTGTCTAAATCCCCTTGCAACTCTGCGTTGGCGGGGGGAAGCCTCGGTCCCCTTGGCTGTGCTGTGTCC
>KL256945.1:0-16788 GCA_000699545.1 Podiceps cristatus
GGCCAGAGCCAACCTATTTTACAAGAGAAATGGCCCAAAAAGGAAAGTTGTCTGATCTGGCTCCGCACCTGAGGAGCCCCCTGCCCTCCTCTCACCTCAAACCTCTGCAAAAGCCACCAAATTAATTAAACTCTCCCCCTGCCTCCTGCAGCCCTCAGGTGATGCCTCCGTCCAGAAACTCACCATCCTCATTAGCTGCTGCCCTTTTCTCAGGGATGTTCATCTGCTGCTAATTAAAGCGCTTGAGCTGAACCCACAAATTACCCCCCCAGCAGGATGCTCTGAAGGCACCACAAAGCATTAAGCAGGATTTTTCTGTAAGATAACGATGCCCTTTTCTGCCCCCAGAAACATCCTGGCTATGATCACACCAAGTTTTCAGACAAAGATCCCTCCCAAAGTACAGCTTTGGGTTGAACAAAAAACATTTGATGAGTTTTTGGCGATTTCATTTTGATGGTTAACAAGTGAGACAATAATAGCTTGTATTTTAAACCCCCTTTTCTTTGGTTGCATTGCTTTTTAGTTTAAGATTGCTCAAAAGCTAATTGAAACCTCATGGTGTGGGTCACATGAAACGCATGTGAATCTAAAAGATGTTTGATCAACTTTTCGATTCACTTCATGGGAAAATTGCATCTCACTTGTTGCAAAAAAAAAAAAAAAAAAAGGTGTTTCCAATTCATGCAAATTCAGGTTTGAGAATAAGAGCTGCTTGTACAGCTTTAATTCTATCAGCAGTGGATTTATAATTAATTAGCACAAGCGCTTGTCACTTGCTATTACAGAGAAAGCGGCTCTTGCTGAAACCAAAACTAGCACCCCATTATTTGTCCAGCGCTGGTTTAATACTGTAAACTTGACGAATCCTAGATTTCGTGTATCTCACATTCAAAGACTGAAGGAAGAACATCTTCAGAAGGCTAAGGCTAGTCCCACTCTCTACCACGGCAAAATAAACGGCTTAAATCTTCCCGGCACAAAACTGCTTCCCCTCGTGCTGCTCTGCCTGGGGGGTAACTCAAAGCACGTGCACCCTGCCCACCCTCTTGCCTTCCCCCTGCCCGCTCGTCCTGCCCAGCTGTCTCTGGCTATACATTAAGATGATTAAGCAACATGAAAAGTTTACTAGTTTTGAAATGTCCTCTCTGTAGCTGGAGCCTGTCAGATGCGAGACATCCCGGTGCGTGAGGAGCAAGGAGGAGCTCTGGGCCGGGGGGTGGCTCACGTGCCGGGTCCTGCAGAACGGGAGGACTGTCCTGCAGAGCTTGAAGGAAACAAAAGCGTTTTATTGTCCTTTGGTTGTTCCCACAGATCCCATTAAGTGAAATTAAACACATTTCTTAATTCTCTCTTCTTTTCCAAAAGCATTTTTATTTTCTTGCTCACGTTGAAGACTGATTTTCATTTTGGAGTGGTGTCTTTTTTCTTTCTGCTTTTGCCCACACTGACTCATAGCTCCGTGCAAGCATTACACTGGTTTCTGAAATATCAGAGGATGCTGCTAGAATCAGGAAGAAAAAAAAAATATATATATATACAGGTTTGTCTTTGTTTTTCTTTTAGTTTCCAAGCACAGAAAACACGTGCCATGTCTTATGATCCTGCAGTCATTAGCGACTGCAAGATACATTTAGTAAGAATGAGATTTTAAACATTGTGTCTGGCTTCTTTCCAGATCTGAATTCCCCTGCACTTTCCATTGGATACGTTATTATTCTCCAGTCCCCACCTTCAGCTGTTACGCTGTGCATCTGCCTACTCTTTTAAAGAGGTTGTGCGTGGAACGCCCGGGAACTGAACTGGTTTCTCTCTTCTGAAGTTTAATTCATTAACACAAATCACTATGAGGCGTTCAGATGATGCAGCTGTTGGTTGTTGATAAATGATCATTGGCTGATCATTAAAAGACTACCAATGAATAATTGCTAATTAGGATTCATAGTTTGGAGGGATATTTTAAATTGATAAATCGAGTTAGAAATCTAAGCGCAACATCGCAGTAAAATTTACACAGAAAAATCAACCAATCCTTCAACTGCACAAGTCAGTACCGCTTGACTGTACCTGACCTACACCAAGAATTTGGCCCAGATATCCCAAAATAAGAAAGAATCCTTCATTTTTCATTTGGAGTTTCTTTGTGATCGAGGACAATTTAAAACCAGGAGTAACCCGATTGCAGTGATGGAATTACAGCGGAATGGACTCACGGTTATATTGTAAGAATTGATTTTTCTTTTCTTTTTTTTTTTTTCTTTTTTTTAAAGCGGTTCGAGAAGCCATACTTCTGCTGCCAGCTTTTATTATCTTTCTTTGGGAAAAGCGTGCCGCTTTGGGGTGCTGCTGGGCTTGTTTCAGTGGTTTGCCAGGCAGCTTGGAGGCTCCCCAAGCTTCACCCACCAAGCAGGGGACTCCCCCAGGTTACTCCCTCCCACAGCCACATCATCGTAGAATCATTCAGGTTGGAAGAGACCTGAAGAGAGCTCTACGATCATCGAGTCCAACCATTAACCAGCACTGCCAACCCATGTCCCTCAGCACCACATCCTCGCGTATTTTAAGCGCCTCCAGAGACGGGGACTCGACCCCTTCCCCGGGCAGCCTGTTCCAGGGCCCGACAGCCCTTCCGTCACACCGAGCTGTGCTGCAGCCCCCTCTGCCAGGCTCCCATGCGCCCACCCAGCCCTCAGGTTCCCCCAGCACCCACCGGTTGTACTGGAGCAGCGTACCAAGGAGCGGGTCGTGGTGGTGCCACCGGGCTGTAGCACAGCCCTGCTGCAAGGCACCTTCTCCTGTAGGGCCCCAGCCCTGGTACCTGCCTCACCACCTAGAGCAACAAACCGAGGGCTCAGTTTCATGTCAATTGGGATTTTTCCTAGGAGTCAGGGGAGCTGGCAATTCCGTTTATGTATTCTCCTGCTGTGATGAAACATCAGTAAGACCATATTAATTCCCTGCATGCCAAAAGAAACCTCCATATTTCCTTGACATCTGCTCTCTCCATTCTCAATCCGAGGTCAATTGTCCTTTGCAAGGGACGCGACTGGGAAGTTTCATCTGTTGTTGGATGAGTGACTGAACACTCCCCACAGGGCTGTTGCTCTGAGTTACCAGCTGCTCGCGTGTCCAACATCTGTGAAGCCATTGGGGGTCCCAGCATTAGGGAGCACAACTTTGCATGTCCAAAGAAGGGCAACGAAACCGGTGAAGGGCCTGGAGCACAAGTCCCATGAGGAGCAGCTGAGGGAACGCGGACATGGAGGTGCTTGAGCGTGTCCAGAGAAGGGCGACGAAGCTGGTGAGGGGCCTGGAGAACAGGTCCTACGAGGAGCGGCTGAGGGAGCTGGGCTTGTTCAGCCTGGAGAAGAGGAGGCTCAGGGGCGACCTTATCGCTCTCTACAGGTACCTTAAAGGAGGCTGTAGTGAGGTGGGGGTCGGCCTGTTTTCCCACGTGCCTGGTGACAGGACGAGGGGGAATGGGCTTAAGTTGCACCAGGGGAGTTTTAGGTTAGATGTTAGGAAGAACTTCTTTACTGAAAGGGTTGTCAGACACCATCCCTGGAGGTCTTTAAAAGACGTTTAGATGTAGAGCTTAGGGATATGGTTTAGTGGGGACTGTTAGTGTTAGGTTAGAGGTTGGACTAGATGATCTTGAGGTCTCTTCCAACCTAGAAATCCTGTGATCCTGTGAACCGGGAGAAATGGAGGCTGAGGAGAGACCTCACTCTCTACAACTACCTGAAGGGAGGTTGCAGCGAGGTGAGAATTGGTCCCTTCTCCCAAGTAGGTGAGATAGGGTGATAGGATGAGAGGAAAAGGCCTCAAGTTGCACCAGAGGAGGTTTAGATTGGATATGGGGAAACATTTATTCACTGAAAGGGTTGTCAGGCCCTGGAACAGGCTGCCCAGGGAGGTGGTTGAGGCATCATCCCTGGAGGTGTTTCAAAGACGGGTAGATGCGGATCTTAGGGACAGGGTTTAGCAGTGGACTTGCCAGTGACGGGTTAATGGTTGGACTCAATGATCTTCGAGGTCTCTTCCAACCTAAACTATTCCATGATTCTAACTGCGCTGGCTGTCATGGACTCAGCCACATCCATACAACATACAGGCTGTTTGGACCAGGATTTTTAGATACGACAGCAAAACAAAGAGGGCCCTTTTATACACCAAGAAGTAGTTTCTCCTGTGATGGGTAGCACAAAGCTTTGACTGCTGAGGGCAAGTACCAGTTCTTCGTCAGCTCCTGCAAGAAAAAGAGCATTACTCCTGCTCCACTGGGAAGAAACACACAGTCCAGTATTGTTTTCCCTACCATAAAAGATCTCAGCTTTTCAGTTCAGCTTCCTCTGCCCCTAACCACTGAGTAATGTCATCGCATACTGCTGTACGGCTGCTTTCAGGTGGCTGGATTTCAGTGATGGGTGAAATAATCCCTGCATACGTAGATCGTTCAGTGCTTTGAGAGACGTTTGAGTAAATGATACTCTGCAGTATGAGCCTCATTATCAATATTGCTTGGAAACATCAAAAAATGTCCGAGGCCTCAGTTTAATTGGGATGCTTATCACAGGCTCTAGAGAAATGGAAAAATGTGACAACAACAAAACACTGCAGCAGCGATGCCAACTAGCATCAAGCAGTGGTGGAGAGCTGGTGTGTTTCTAGGCCGCAAGGGAAGATGTGGGTGCTGGGGGATCCTTCTCAAACACTTGACATTCAAACAAAAGTGATGCTGGAAAACATCCAAGTGACAGCATCTGGGGCTCTAGCAAATATCCCGCTTGCCTCTGGGGTTGGATGAGATGTATAACGAGAGTTGCTGATGTGCAGATTCCTCGCAGGACTGCTCACGTCAGTCAGCTACAGGGCTCCTGCCTGCTAAATGAAGCAGATTTTCTCCGTAAAGAGTCAGTGGAGCAACAGACCCTTCAGTGCAGAAGGTCACCCAAATGCTCTGAAGTGCCCCAGGAAGGAGGCACTCCCAGCTCAGAGTTCAGAGCTTGAAGTCAGACAACAAGTAGCTCCTCAAGTAAGGTTTTCCATAGGCACCTACACATGCAGATATCTACCTAGCAGAACTAATTTGTTTACAACATTCATGAAAAAATCTTAGCCAATTTCTTTATTTAGTCTAAATGCCTTTGAAAATCTGAGCTCTATGTCCCTGAGCTTCTTGGCCCCATCCACTCATGGGGGGCTATGGGAAGAGGCCAGGAATAAGCTGACAGCCAACACGACCCTCCCGTGGTCCTGACGTTTCTGCTGAAGAAGACCCAAAGGCAGCTGGTCTGCTTTGGCAAGGCAGTGAACTGGTTTTGGCTTTTAATTATCAAAGGCACATTTCAATGCAGAATCAAGTCTACCCAGTTTACCTGAATTACCCCCTTGTTCTCCTGCTGCTCTTCCTCCCCGATCAAAACCCTGCTCCATCCCATTGCAATTTGCCAGACAGCTCTGAGCTGCAGGGGAAAATAAAATCAATCTATTTTTCCACCACCTCATCCATCAGCTTCACGCTTCTCCTAGCATCCAGCCTTCGGTTGCCAGGCTGAGTTCTCCAGCAGCTGGCCACCACTGAACGAGCCCAGGGCCATTTGCCTTGCTGCGTTACGGAGCTGCTAGCGCAGAGGCTGCAATCATCTGCCTAATTGCATGATGGGCAGGGGCACGGGAGCCGCGTTTGTGCTCCCTGTAATGAAATTGCAGTTCAGTAGGTTTCAGGACATTAATAGTGTGATTAACCCAAAACCACCACAGTAACAAATTGATTATCAAGAACAATAAATCATCTTCTTACACAGGTAAGCCTGGCTAATTTCTTTGCATTGGAGAGCCATGAGCCTGTCTACAGGACCAGAACAACCTCTAACACACAGCAATACCCAGGAAAAGGCCAAAAAGCACTTGATTAAATTATTTTGGGAACACAGAAGATTGGATTTTACATCTTTAAGGTTTGCCACAAGTAATATGACAGATTTTATCCCAATTTCTTGCCCCTTCCCACACTAATCTACTGGCCAGTCTTTTTCAGAAGACTTTGGGCCTGACTTTACAGGCCCTGGAGCCAGGACAAGTTGTGGCTGCTCTGGGCATGAAGGACATGGGCGGCTGCAGCACTGAGCAATCCAGAGCCTGAGCGATGGGCTGGGGCCCCGCTGCATCCCAAAGCCCTGAGCGCTCTGGATTTCCTCACGCAGTTTTCCATACACAACCCGTCACATGCAAATACTGGGCTATTGCTAAAGGCTCAACCCAGCTGAATCCAGCTGCCTTCCCACCAGCTGTAACAGGGGTCCAAGGCTCGCTGTGCCGCAACATTTGAAGAACTTTGAGCACGATACGGGTTTCTGATGCTTTAATGTAAGCCACAGCTGGAAACTGAACTCATTCACTTGTGCCTGAAAGGAAATAACTGCTGCACATGGAATGTAAGTCATCTGCCCAAATCTCCTGATCCAGAAAGGAAACTTGGAGTGAGCCCCGAGAAGGGCCTTGCTCACACGCAGGGAGGATGAGTTATGGTCTTGCCTTGGTGATTGCACCTTTTGTCCGGAGAGGTTCATTAACCATCTGCTGTTGCACTGCAGCGCACGTACCCACAGCCAAGGAGTGGGAGACGAGCCTGGCTAAGAGGGCACAAGCCTGCGCCTCTCAGCCTCTGAGGCAGGTTATAAATAACATCAAGGAACATTTCAGGTGATAATTTGCAAACACCATACACAAGCACAAAAACAGCAGCAGAGAAATAGCCTTTTGGCTTGAGGTTAGCACCTAGAGTCCTCCGCTCCACCCAGCCACCACCCACACGCAGGCTTGCATTACACCAGTCTCGAGGCAGATGAGGTCTTATTTTGCTTCCAGGTGTCTCCTGGATGCTCCCAAGTGTACTTCAGCTGTAGCACCTCTGTAGGAAGGTGCTCAGTTGTTGCTGTGGCTCAAACTCCCATCCATGTCCCTTCCATCAACTCTGATCTGCGCTGGGAAACAGCAGACAGACCCCTTCCCAGCCCTCCTGCCCTGGCAGGCTCTCCAGTGTGTAAGGAGTTACACCACTGCTCTGTGCGCCTTGTGCCGAGGTTAAGAGTTGAGCGGGAGTCTTCATAGAGACAGATGGGACAAGAAGTGCCAACTGCTGCTGTTAATAAGCCAAAGCAAGACCGGCCATCCAATTCAAATTGCTGGGCCACAGCTCGCTGCTTTAATTTGAAAATAATTTACAGCCAGTGACAAAAATTAGATCCAAGCCAAGGAGATCACCAAGACATCCAGGGACTGAGCCAAGGTGAGGTGGTACCACGCTGTTGGTTGACCTGTATTAATATTGGCATCAGAGGAAAGAGCCTGCGACCTCTTTGGGCTTTGAGACCCATTGGGAACTGCGGCAAGGCTCCCACGCACCCCCTTCACTACCTCCTTCTCAGGAGACTTTTATAGACACATTTCTGGGCCAGGAAAAATTCAGAAAATTAGGGGCATCAAACCTGTTGCACATTGCAATGGTGGTGCAGTCAGGACATGGAAAAGCTGAGATAGGAGGTGGTAGGACTTGCCTCCTTCCAGCCTTGGCAGCAATGTTCCAGAGAGGCGAGGCTCACCTCTGGAAGAAGGACCAATCCATCCTTCCTACAGCGCCTTCCAGCAGAATAACTCCCAGTTCCTTAACAATTCAGCTCTGCTGCCATCCCCAGAGCCACCGAGTCACTGCAGCACTTCTCCCATCGAGGAACTTGCAGGTTAAATGGACAAAATATCTTGCTGCTGCTTGGACATCTATGATGTAAAGGCCATAGACTTGGATCCAGTTTCCCCAGTCCTGGCCCTGGGAGCCCTTCCCGACAGACAGGGCTCCCTGCAGCCTTACCTTGCTGCCAGGGGCCGAGGA
The DNA here is from genome assembly GCA_000699545.1 of Podiceps cristatus. Taxonomy (NCBI): domain Eukaryota; kingdom Metazoa; phylum Chordata; class Aves; order Podicipediformes; family Podicipedidae; genus Podiceps; species Podiceps cristatus. The sequence continues at coordinate 7,892 of KL256945.1, forward strand.
TGGAGGTGGAGGGAAGAGTGATCCGTTATTTTAGTCTGCCAGTGATGAGACACAGGATCCCGAGAGAGACATTACAAATTCATCTCACAGATAATAACATGATATATGAACACAGGCAATTACTGAGAAAAGGATGCAATCTGTTAGAGCAACACGGGGCCATTGGCACCACGAGCAGAATCCTTGTAGCTGCGATGTAGCTCTGTATTCACCCTCAACCTGATCCAAGCCCAACAGCATGGAACAACAAAACCTATTGATTTCAGGGGGCTTTCACGGCAATCCTTATGCCCGAGGCAGAACAAGTCTCCTATAAAGACTTCCTTGCTTATTTAGAGCTTTAAAAGCATCGCTCGGGTTTCGCTGGTGTGCATGAGCTTGCTCTTTCCCCATGTAAGGCGCTCGGTTGGATTGATCCTTTCACTCCCTTTGCAATCAATACGGCAAGGCCTAGAAAGAAGCTAGAGTCCAGCGGCTAGCTGGGATGGCAGCGCTGGAGCACTGCTCTTCCCTTTGTGTACGCCGCCGTTTGTGAATGAGCAGACCCCAAGGGTTTGCACGAGTGGGATTTTCAATCGCTTCAAGAGGGTTTCCCACTTAGCCAAAGGGATTCAGTAGTATTAGATGCCTTTGATAACCCCACGGTATCTTCATAAATAGATCCTCAGACATTTAAAATATGCAAGACCGGGCTTTTAAAAGCATTTGTGCATCTACAGATGACACTAAGTGCCACTTAGTGACAAACTCACTTCTAGGACTCAGAATAAAGTTCCTAACTCCTAATCACATACAAAGAGGCGAAAGCCTAAAGCCCTTGGGCCTTGCCCATACACCAGATCCGGGCAGACCTAACCGTGCCTAAATCAACACCTACTCCTACTAGTACAAACACAGCTGAGATCGCTCATTCTGCTCCAACTACTGCCAGAGAGAATGGAATCACCAACAGGGAAGGCACCTTTATACAAGTAAAACTGCTTTCACCCAAGAGCGGTGCCTTGTATCAGGGTGACTAAACAGATAATTGGGACAAGCCTCAGGTGATGGACAGATGAAATGAACCCTGAGGTGCAGAACTGGAGCATCTCAGCAGCTGCCTACGAACGAGGAGGTTCTGCCTGGGCATCCTGAGGCAGGCATTAGAGAAAAAAAAAAAAAAAACACACAAGAAAGTGCAATTGATTTATCCAGGGATAAGTTTGCCACTCCTGGTGACAGATCCATCATTTTTAGACTTGCACTACACCTGCCCACGTATCTGCAGCATTTTGAAATGCTGACAGCTTAGTTTGCCGCCTGCTAATCCATGGTCTGAGTGACATCTGTCTACAAGCAAAGTCTGAAACACCCACACTTTGTACCTTGCCAAAAATCAGCCTTTTACTTCTGTGCTTAGTAATCTTTATGCCCTAGACACAATATTTGTGAGTCACCAGTGCGACAAGACAGAAGTCTCAGTGTAGTAAGACTTCACTGGTACTTGTATTATTCACTGGTACTTGTATTATCAGGCAAGGATGGATGGTCGAGTTATCCACATCTGTTTCAGTAGGAGCTTCTGGTTTATGTAGCAAAATAACACAATCAAGTGGAGGTCAAACATTCATGAAAATAAAAATTCTTCCCAGATTGTTCACATCTTCATTGCATACATAAAGCATTAAATAAGGACAGATCCCCTCCTAGGACCTTTGGTTGTTGCTGCAGTTTTAACAAGCAAAGTCATTTCCTTCTGATACTTGGCTGCAACTTTTCCATATTAATTCTCGTAAGACTCCCATGTGTCCATTTTTGTGTAGAAAGAAGGTGCTCACTAACATCTAGCACTGCTAGGACTGGCAGCCTTCTAGGTCTAACTCTGTGCGAACCGCACGTGCCGCTTCCCTTCCGATTCCTGCAGCGCACTAAACACTCAACTGATCTCCCCGGCTGCCGTCCTTCAGTCCTCGCGCTCCCCACGTTTCTGGGGAGACATTAGGGAACAGTGGACAATCCCCCGCTTTCTCAGGTCACCCACTTTCTAACCCAGCGATTCAGCAGGGCGGGGAGTTAGCCCCACTCTGCCAGCTCCTCGCTGCAGAGCCGTGCCCCAGCCTGAGCGTGTAGGAGCCCCGATCTCCCTCCCAGGGATAAACAGCGGCAGAGCCCATCAGTATCCCGGCTATACAGCCTCTGCCTCTTTATAGCCAAATCACATCGATTTCATGACCCACCTCTTGATGTAGCCTAAAGTAGCCCCTATGGAGCAGTATATATCAAGCCTACGGGGCACCAGCAGCCCAGCCCTGCTGCGCTACTTGCCGGGTTGGTTGTTCTGCCCAATGTAAACCACGATAAAGTGAATTTGCAATAAAAAGGAAAAAAATATGAGGGCTTTCTCACTTTCACTTTGCAATCTCGTTCTGCTCCTGGGCAGGACTCTGGCAGAGTCTAAACTCCAGCTCCAGCCCAGCAAGGGGGATTAGATCGAAGTTTTGCTTGTTCCAACCACAGACACCGTGCCCATAGCTCCAGGAAATCTGGTCTTGCTACTGTTATTGGCACTGAAAAATACATTTCTGATGAGTAAAACTACCCCTTTAGTTCTGGCCCAAGTTTATTGGTATAGAAGCCCTAAACCCTGGGATTTCGCTCAAGATGAATGCAGTTTGTCTACAGTGATCCAGCAGATAAATTCAAAGTGACAGGTGTGCACCTACCTGCTACATCCACACCTGGAATTTTGTTTAATAAGGGACAACTTAAACTGTCTGGTGGTCCTCATTTCAGGTGGAGGCAACATGCTGGCATTAAAAAACAAACCAAACAAAAACAACCAAAAAACCCCACCAATTGTGTTTGCTTTCTGTGTGATTTCCAACATTTCCAATAAAATACTTGTTATCAAACCCAAACATTTCATATCTAGAGAAAGAACGTATATATGAACATACATCCCTCTCCTCCTCTCCCTCTAATTTAGAGAGCAGGTGTAATTTGGGGCTGACACTCAGAATGAATTGCATCTAGTTAAGTGAAATACCTTATGCAGTCAGCTACATACTTCATTACAAAACGCTCAGACTTTCCTGTTTCAATCCCTTTCCCTTGAATGATGACTGGTATTTAAACAAGCACATAGCATTTTCTAAAGCATTTTATCCACTTTAATCAAAACTAATATTTATAGAGCAAGGCAGATGTGCTATACACCAAAAGAAAACAGTTCCCGCTTCTGGATTGCCGGTGACATTCTGCAGTAACCAGCATATAATCACTGTTAAACTGCAATAAGTGCTATCGATTGTTGTCTCTAATAGAGGATATGATTTTAAAGAATTTACAGCACCGGATGGTTCAAGCTTATTGTATTTATCGATTGAGACCATGAAGACTGTAATCACACGTGAAAACCCAGGGTTATTTGTCGTACACGGGCTGTGCAAAAGGAGGATCCAACACTGCCTAAATGAAATAAAACAAACGCAACCGCTGCTGCGGGAGGACTTTGTCACCGTCCCGCGACTACGGACGGGAGTGGTGGGGAGCCCACAGGCGCTCCAGGCGTTAGCCACCAGACAGAGCTGGCTTCCGACCTCTTCTGGGAAAAGAGGAGGTGGGCAAAAGCCAGACCCCATGCCTCACACAAAACACCGCGCCACTAGAAGCAAGAGGGAAGACAGCATCTGTCTTCTGGGGCCCTCATGGACGCACAACAAAGCAACGGCCTCTGCTGACAGGGCACTGGGGAACATTTCATCCAACACCAAAGGCCCAGAGTTTCTTCTTCAAAACTGCATCTGGCTGTAGGCAAAGATGGAAAATATGGACTTCTTGGGAGGGATCTATACAGTCAGCATTAGGATAAAGAAGAATATTGTGGAGCAATGCCTTTTTTTTTTTTAATGCAGACTTTTAGCTTACTTCTTCTTGTCTAGTCGCCACTACTGTTACTCTGTCCAGCCTCCAGAGTCTTCCACGTGACAACACAATTTATGGGTAATTACTCGATACCTTTTTTGCCATATCACATACACAACCATAGAAACTGGCCGCAGGATCGCAGCTCCTCAGAGCACAGGACTGCTGCGCAGCTTCAGCAGCAACTGCCAGGGAACAGCAAAGGGGGGCTTGGGCAAGGGAAGGGGAGCAGGGTCCTCCCCAAGGAGGGTGCAGTGCTGCCGTACCTGCGCAAGAAGAGAGGAGCTCTAGGCTGGCCAGCAATCCCTTGGTCTCCAGACAAGCCCATAGGAAGACAGTCAAGAAACCAAAGCACAAAGCCTCACACACACACAACTGCAGCAAGGGGCTGAGCTTAAATACATCCCCTGAGCCAACAGGTGAAAGCCGGTGGGTTGAGACCCCGATGGGACTGCCCAGGGCAACCAGAGCCAGGTGGAGCATGGGGAGAAAGAGCACCAAAGCGAGGGAGGACACCTCATCTGCACAGTCCTACCCTATTGCCAGAGAATTAAGGAGTTATGAAGCAAAATCAGCCCTTAAAGGAACTCCATCCATGTGCTGCTTGCAACCAGGAGAGTCAGTGACCCCTTGGCATCTCTTCTTTCACCAGATCCTCTCCCTGGTTTTCTCCTTGTCTCTGTTTTCTTCAGCTTCACTAAAAAATTCCCCCCACAGCCTCATTACAGATGCTTTTATCAAAGAGCACCTGCACGATTTAATGCCTTTCTGGTGCCTATTAAATCAAGCATCTTACTTAAAGAAGGATCCTTGTCACATCATTAGCCATGTTGACTTTTATGTTATTTTCCACTTAAATCGGGGCTTTAAGTGTTTTCTCTCTCAAATTTTTTCTAAAACATTGTATGCTATACATTAAATCAAAGGTCCTCTTGGCTGTTCTTGTGCCACAATACCACAGTGCTAGGGATTGTCTCCTGCACTGTCCCGAAGAGACAACTTTGAGGTGAGCTCCTACCTGCTGCGGATTGCTGTTTGTAGCAACGGCAAGCACTCAGCCCATTGCTACGTTGGCCTTCCTGGCGGTGCCTTCAGGAGAAAGAGGTGGTAAGAGTCTGGTGCCTGGGGAAAACAAGATCCGCGGTGCAAGAGGCTGGTAGTTAAGTGTGCAGCACTACAGACAATCCTTATTTTGCAGGATGTGTCCCTGATCCATATGAACCGAATCAGGGCAATGATTTGGTTCTTGGAAGGCCAAAGGAAGTTTGACAATGTTTGCAATGATGGTTTTAACAAAAATAGTCCTCTACAACTTGCTGCTGGCTTGGAAAGGTGTAGTCACCCATGTTAGAGCAAGACACAGACAACTTTGGTAGTAGCGTGAAAGATTTCTCTTTGCCTTTCTGTTTCTAGCATTTCTTGGTGCAATCCTTGCGAAGTCCCCTGTCTGCAGCGAAATAAATGGTAGGTCGGAACTTCCAAGGTTAACAATGCTAACAGCCTCCTGGCCAATCTGTCTCCATTTTTTACGGTTCCCTAATTGATCTCGTTTACCACTTAAACGCTCTAGTTTGTACCAGGAAAAAAACAAAACACGCTGTCTAGATCAAACGCTAGGAAATATCTCCTAACACAGCGCTAACGTGCTGTGGAATGGGGCTCATTCTGCAGGGAGCGCAGCTCCGGGCGTCGCAGGATGCTGCGTTACCCAGCCCGCAGCTGCAGCCCTGCCCGCTCCCAGAGACAAATTAATTTAAATGGTAACTGCTTGTGCCAAAACTCAGCAAACTTTCTGTCGCTGGGAAGCTTGTTTGAAACTAGTGCAGGGAAACGTCTAGTCTCACTTCTCTGGGGAAGGAAGGGCCTGTCCTGAGCCAGCAAGGCTACGGACACTGCAGGAAGCAAGCAGGGAGGTGGGATTGGCTTCGGAAGCGTGGGTGGCATCCGACACGCTACACTTCGGTGCCCCTGGCAGCACAGAAGGATACTCGCAAGCTAAAGATGGGCACCAACCTGAGCTGCCTCTGCAGCTCTGAGAGCTGCTTCTGAGCTAAATAAGCAAAGGGAAGAGGAACCATTTCCACGGCCACGCAGCGATGGAGTAGCCACCATCCAGCTGCACCAATAGCTCATTTATATGGAATATTTTGTTCAACGAGTTGACAGCTCCCAAGACACAGCACTTTCTCCCACAGAAATCCTGAGGGAAAGCAAGAAGGAGCTTAGAGGAGGGTCCAAACCCTGAGGAGTGTATATTGGCAGAAGGGGAGCACCTGGGAAGGCCAGACTGGAGGGTATAAGAGGGGAGGGCAGAAGCCAGCTACTCCTGGCAGAGCTCAGGTGGGAGAGGGGTGGCTGTAGCTGCCTTGGCTGGAAGAGTTTGAGTTTTGTAGGGAGCTCTGGCTTGGGAGTAATATCTCTTCAAAGGGGTGAGAAAATGCAGCTGGTGAAAATACACTGGGTTTTTTTGTGCCTGCACTGGCTCATGCTCAAGGTGTTGGAGCTGGGGAAAAGCAAGCTCCTGCGTGCCTGCCGGGGCGGTGAGCTGGGATTTGGGTGGGTGCGCTCCTGGGAGGCTGGAGGGAGCAGGAGCCCGGGGTTTGTACACCCCCTCTTCGGGCTGTGGGAAGCTTAAGGGGGTGTGAGTTCAGTTCTGGAGGGCTGCTGGAGCCTGGTGCAGCAGTGTCGTTGCTTTTACAACCCTCCTGCTTGTGCCCAAGGGAAAGGAGGGTGTCAAGCACTGTCTGTCTCCCTCCCTCCCTGGCAGCTCTCCTCCTTCTTTATCATCCTTGCAAGCTTGATTGCCAAGCTTTTATGCAAAGTAGAAAAGCCTCATTAAATGATGCTGGAAGTACTCCTCTGTTGATGTTAAAATGTGACAACTGTGTAAGTGAGCAAAATGTTCTGGTGGGGTTAACGCTTTGTACAGGTACAAAATGACTCTGTAAGGTGCAGAGCGGGGAGAAATCAGGCCCGGAAAGGAAGGTGAACTGACGGAGTTTTCAAACTGTGTTAGTCTCAAAGTTGGGAAATGAGCCCAGGCACCCTCATTGTAAGTTTAACACCCAGCTACACAGGCCAGATGTCCCCTGACTTCTCTTACAGGGCTCCAGAGAGCAAATCCAGAAGGACAGTTGTGTCCCCTCTGGTTTGCTCCGGCATGTCAGCATTTCTTGTGATCCATGGGCACACAGAGCTTGGCTTCATGAGGCCTTTGGAGTTGCACTGTTGCAACCCTTTGGGGTCTGGCCCTCAGGCCAGATCATCAGCTGGTGTGAATCGGGCAGATGGGTTGCAGCCCAAGGTGCTGTTGTGATTTATACCAGGTGAGATTGTCCTATGCTTCCTTGCGGCTTGAAGTCCCTCCGTCCATCACCTCCAGGAGCATCTGACCCATAATGCATCAGATTAGAGCAAATCCTTGTGGAAGAGAGCTAGCAGTTATGTTCAGACATGGCTGAGAACTGGAGCAACGCTAACTGTGAGCTGGGTACCCTGATGGTCTAAAGAGACCAAGGCACCTCTGGAAGGGATCTAAAGGCTCAGGGTGCTAAGGGGCTTTGGCTCAGAGCTGCTAAAGAAAACATTAAAAGGACACCACTCTGTGTGTGCCAGCTCCTGCCTCTCTGGGGACTTCAGCCGAGAGGTGGGATCCAGAGCAGGGGTTATTTTTTAAGATTGGGTGCTTTGATTTCTTACTGTGCTCGGAGAGGTCTGGGTTCTCCCGAAAGTCAGGACCCTTTCAGCTGCTTTGCCTGGGAGGAGATGCCTCGGGGCTGGTGCCTGAATCCCCAGCACCTCTTCCCCAAAAAGGGGGTTGGACCAGCATTATATTTTTTTTCTAATTCCTTTATTATAAAGGCCTCCAAAGGTTACAGAAATGGCACCTCTATGATCGAGTCTTTCCCTGGGAGCAAGGATTTGGTTGCTTCTCTTCTGCCTACGCCATGTAAAAATTGTGTTCATCTGTCTGCTGATAGGCTGTGGTGGAAAGCAGAGCACGGGATGTATAACTGCAGAATTTGTCAGATAAACCAGTGGTTAAAATACCCCCTCTTCTCTGCATCTCATTACATCTCTTCTCCCTGTTGCTTGTCTCATTCAGGACACTATTAACTCAATCGCTTTAGTTGTAGCTCTGCTTACAGCACAGCATTAAGTCAAAATAGAGCAACAGCTGCTTGAGATGCAGCAAAATTCATCTCCGCTTTCTATTAGCTGGAGGCCACGGGGCCCAGACAGAGAAGAAGGTAAAAACCAATTCATATAGGAAAGCTGGAAAATTAAATCTGTTGTACCAAAGAGGGCGATTTAGGCCACATGAGAATCCGTTTACTCCAGTAGTCCCTGCTGTCATTCCTGATTTCCAGCAAGGCAATGATGACGGGGAGATGCTGGCTTCATTCAACTGCCCAGGTGAGCAGCTATTTAAAACTTACTATGAATTCAGTTATCTTAATATAGCTTAGTCTGAATGAAGATATTTTTATTCCAGGCTAAATGAGATGTTTTTAATGTCAGTTACTAAATTATCTCATGTAATCTAGTTGCTGCCTCCTGCTATGCTTGGGAGAGACGGAATAATTTCTTTATGAATGTCTTCAGAGCAGCGTGATGGTGACCTTACTCTGAGACTGGTTCCAAAGGTGCTGTGTAGCTACCAGGAGCAGAAATCTCTTCCCCAGCCTAGGGTAGGCTCCAAGAGGTAGAATACTCCAGGTGATGAACCAGGATTTTGGGCTGAGATCTGTTGCTGTATCTGCCACTGATCTGTGGAGGGGTCGTTGCCTCACTCACACGGTTAGCTTTTATTTAGTTCTTATCAGTTCTTGTTTAGATAGGAATCTCATAGTATTTAGGGGCAGAAACTGGATGGGGTGGGCAGCTCTAGCTCGGGTTCAGGCTGGTGATTCAAATCTCACCACAAGAAGGACATTGAGGTGCTGGAGCGTGTCCAGAGGAGGGCAGTGGAGGTGGGCAAGGGGCTAGAGCAC
>JMFS01010070.1:0-29189 GCA_000699545.1 Podiceps cristatus
AACCTTGACAATTCTATGATTCTATGAATCCCAGGGAAAGATCTGACTTATGGAGCACTGGACTATCAGCCAAGAAATCCAGAAGATAATTATAAAATGCTGTAAACTTAGAGAACCTTAATTCCATCAAATACAGTGGTAACCAATAGCAATGTGCATTGTAAATACATAGTGGGTACAATACAAAGTACGATGCAAATAATTATCACAGAGTGCATTAAGGAAAACATCATATAAGGGGATTTCACGCTAAAAATGCCTTAAATTTTTTTCCGTCAATAGTTTCCTCTCAAATAAAATGAGACCTTTTAGATACACACATTTCAGAACATGAGAAGGGTTTTGTGTGCTTCTTCAAGTAATTCTAAATAACATAGCAGCACCCCTAAATATTTCTTAAAGTGCTTTTCTTACTTCAGTTTGGGGGTTAATTAACTCTGAAATAATAATAGCTTAAATGAAACGCATTAGCATTACTCTGCATTTGAAGGCATTTAGTAGCAATAATATTAAAGGCTCAAGAATCTCATAGTGCTTTATAACTACACTGTAACTACATATTGCAAATATATTCATCTTTATGTGGACTGGTATGTTCTGACAAGTTCTTCCCAAAAACTACCTGAGCTACCTGACAACACTGGTAACTTTTTCCAGGAGGGGGAATGGTTCATTTATTAATTGTTTTTGTGCCTCTTCACTGGAGAATTATGGAATGTTACGTGTCCCAAATGAGAGAACACACGATGCTAGCATCTATACAATAGAAGACATAGTTCTAATAGAATATTATAAAAATAATATTGTAAGATCTTCATTTCAGAGAGTTCTGAACATCTTAATCTCTAACAGCATTCAGGAGATCAACTCTAAACAACTCTAAAATTTAAATGAACATATATAAATTGTGCAAAAGCAACGATGACTAGCCCTAAATCTAGGAATTATTTCTTATCTTTAGTACATAAGGGCTGGACATTCACAGAGGCTCATGTAAAGCTCTGGTACAAAAGTGGCTCAAAGCCTGAAGTCATCAACTCTTCTCTGATAAATGATCTCTGAAATAGCCACCATCAGCAGTAATACCAGAGATGCCATTGCTCTTACCAGACTAAACGGCAAGGACATTTGAACAACTATAGGTGACACTGAGCTAAGAAATGTGAGTAGAACCAGCAGAGAAAGAATGCACCAGCAACAAGTGGAGACTAGGATACAGCTGAAACCTGATAAAGTATAGCACTTTCTATTTGTTCATTTTATTCTTCCTTCTAAAATACATGTGGTCAAAGTGATAAAATGCCAAGCATCTGTACTTCAGCAAGTTACAATGAATACAAGTAAAAAATTTGGTGTTATGGGAAAACCATAAATATCAGAGAAGTATGACAGAAGCATGAGATGCTAAGACCAAGGAGGTTATTATTCTTTTCCTATTGCACTAGAAGGACATTAGCCAACTCAGTAGATCTCCCATTTTGAGTGCCACCCCTTAAAACATAGGGAAAGGTCAAGAGGGGGAACCCATACAACTAAGTGTTTTCAGAAGCATGGTCAACAAGAAAAGAACCAGGATTTCTTTCTTCTTCTTTTCCTGCAAAGCAAAGCCAAGCCAAGACCAGGTTTGGGAGGTGCTAAGCATCATCCAAAAACATCCAACAAGGCAGTAACAGAAGAGGACATTCATCAGTTCTTCTCCGTATAACTGACAGGAGGACAAGCAGTAGAAAGAATTAGGTATTAGAAAAATGGAAGTCTTGTTAACGGTAGGAGTGGTGAAGACCCAGAACAGGCTGTCTAGGAAAGATGAGAAATCAATATCCAAGGTTTAAAAAGCGGTTAGACAGACTGTCAGCTTCTGGAGGTGAGACAGGCACACTTGATCTCGCTGAAGAGCCTGGCAACATAAGTTACCTCCCAAGGTCTTATGCACATCAGCATTTCTGGGATTTTTTTTTTTTTTAATGCTTCAAGTAATTTGTCTCAATTATAAGATAATTTCATATATGAAAGAACGTATCTGATATTGGTGTTGGCATATGTTAACCGATTCTCCCCATCTCTTTTTTTTAAAAAAAAAAAATGGAAGACACTAAATTCAGTAAGAAATTAATTGTTTGTTACTCTTTTCCTTTTGCTTTCTCGTCTAAGGGCTCAATGCTCTGGGTGTTCATATCGTTTGGTTTATTTACCCTCAAAAGAATTTTAGGAATAATAAAATATTTCATGATTCTGCTCTAAGGTCACTACACAGCTCACCTTTCTTGCTGGTGATGTTTTGATCTTGTCCCTCCTTTGTTTAAGTACGTAAGATGCCCTAAGGTATGTACTAATTGATACGGTGCATCTGTTTGCTCCAATGAGCATACAAGAAGTATCCACTTCTACTGAGTCCCTTGTTCTCTTTAAGCACTAATATCTCTGACTTTCAGAAATCAATCAAGGCAGGCAGTCCCCAACCACACAACTACCCTCTGAAGTATCTCCTACTGCAGGAGACACGTCCTCCCCTATCTACCACTAAAAAACCAACAACATGGGACACTTGATGATATTGTTCTCCCACAAGATAAAATTCTGTCCTTTATTTGTAGTCTGGGGAGGAATTTTTGGATTACTGAAGGATTTTGCATTGCAAAACAAATTAGAATTTAGCATTTGCTAAACAAATATTGACTTTGGGACCTGCAAGCAGAAGAAACACACAACATCCTTTCTGTTGCAAATATCAGCAGATCTTCGTTCTAACAACAGCTGAGCAGAAAATATAAAAACTGCAAACTGTAATTTTGAAAAGTAAATATTTTAATTGCATTTTACTCCCAAGCAGGTGCAGAGTCATCTGTCCAAATTCCCCTCAAACCAGAAATTTCAACTTCAAACCCAATGCTGGTTGGGAAGACTGGAGTTTACTGGTGCTTCAGAAAAGGAATGCAAATTCCCATTTGTTTCTGAAACCAGCTAAACACACACCTTTCAGGCAAGGAACATTACCAGGACCATTTCTGGTGTGATGGAGGTGTTCTGAGAAAGAAGTGTATCTACTTTTTCTAGAACTGCTTATTCCACGAAGACTAAAATCACTAGGTGACATTTTTAATCAGTATTTCTATAAAGCATTGCTAAAATGAGAACATTAGCAAGTTCATTTACTTTTGCAAAGTAAAGCAATTTGAACAGTACCTGAGCACTAGCAAGTGGCAAGGATGCATCAAGTTAAAAGTCTGCGAAAAACAAAAAGCTCTTGGGCACTGCACTGCCCTCCCTACGCTCACCTTTCTACACACCATGTTAGAGAACACCACTGCAAAGCCTATTTCTTTCTATTCCACTCCCATTTAAACCCAGATTAAAATCTCTCCCGAGCAGACCAAGTACTCTTGCTGCGTAACAAAGAAGTTTTTGCATTTAGGACTGAAAATGCCCACAGGGACCCGGTGAGGCATCACCTTCTCCCAGGCCACCGACAACTACCTTTGGCAAGAAGTGAGGAAAGATTAAGGCACCTATTGCATTTCTTGGCTTACAAAGTTGGGGTAAAATAAAAATAATAATAAAAAAAAAAAATTTCACAGCATGATGACAAATCAGGTCCCTTGTCCCAGACAAATAGTTCAATTTTTTCAAATAAAACTTGATTAGCTGTAAAACTGACAATTTGTATTCCAGTCTCAAGTCCAGCCTTGTCTAAAATAAGTCTAAAGGAAACCCTGACAGTGTTGGCAGTAGCTGCAGCACCACTGGGTACTGCTTTAATAACTTTTTAATCACCCATGCAAAAAATCACATCATCTCTAAATAAGTTGGTTAATTTAAAAAGAAAAACCACTCAGATCTCCCCGTTTTTTCTAAAGCTTTGTGAAATTAAAAGTACATTGTATTCCAGTTAAAGAACACAAGGATGCAAGACAAGAGCAAGGCTGGATGCGTGAAAGTTCAAACTCATTTCAATTTAGATGATCTTGAGCTCTGAACAGAACACCTGTACCCTCCAGAAATGTTACATTCTTATCCTTCAAATAAAGGAAAAAGAAACACAATAGGACAAGACACAGGAAATCTGCCACACGAGGTTTAACGACAACCATTTGTAACCTGCATTTCCCCCAGATACGCATCTTATTTTTAAGCAGCTCTTCCTAATTAAGCAGAGGAAGTGGTTATCGCCAAGTGAATGACTCACAGAACGGGGTTATCAACACTATCTGATATAACAGAAGTGACCCCAGATATTGATCCAGAATTAGATGGCCATCACAAATTGCACGATCCCAGGACCAATTAGGGGACAGGGCAGAAGGATGCAAGACTCCAGGACCACAGCGCTTGCATCTGAATGAGGACTCGGCATGCCCCAATCGACTTTTGCCTGGGGAGGTGACAGGGCTGAAATGGGCTATCTACTTCTTATAATCCTCTGATACCACAATATCTGAGACCCACTGTGGTGTGCATGTGTATTCTTACAGCCCTTCGAGGCAGGGAATCCTACTGCCTCCCTAACCCAAACAATTTACCTGGAGTTACATAGAGCTGATAATGGAAGGGGAATTAAACATGAGCCTCTTGCATTGCAGGTTAACTTGCTACTCTACTAGGTCATCCTTCCACTCTGGAGATGTCATTTCAGGCTATTAAGGTACTGCATAACCACACAGAAGCCTAAGAATATAGAGAATTCATAGTCAGTCTGGCAGTCCAAAAAAAAAAGGGGGGGAGAGGATAAGGGGATCCTGAAGTAACTGTGGTTTTGCATTAAGTATATCAGCTTATGGGGCACAGTGCAGCAAGTTATTCAAAATCCGAGTACCCCTGGTAATTAAAAAAAAAAAAAAAAAAAAAAAAAAAGAAAAAAACAACCGAACACCACACACACACAAAAGATATTAGTTCAAAGTAGTACAGAATCATAGAATAGTCTGGGCTGGAAGGGACCATGAAGGTCACGGTGTCCAACCCCCCTGCAGTAGCAGGGACACCTTCAACTAGACCAGGTCACTCAGAGCCCCGTCCAACCTGACCTGGCATGTTTCCAGGGATGGGGCACCTACCACCTCTCTGGGCAACCTGTCCCAGTGTTTTACCACCCTCAGCATAAAATTTTTTTTCCTAATATCTAGTCTGAATTTCCTCTTTTAGTTTACCACCATTACCCTTTGTCCTATTGCTACAGGCCCTGCTAAAAAGTTTTTCCCCGTACCGACACATCATCATGATACCGTTAGGGACAAAGCCTTTGGGGCAGCAGCACGACGGTGTAACACTGCTCTGCATTTCAGAGGAAGATGAAGGATCCTGCACTGGGCCCAGCTTTACAGCACAGACATACCCATAACAACCTGCAGTTTCAGTCCACCCATCAAATAAAATAATATTTTCTACTTCTGCAACCATTTTTTTTTTCTTTCAAAATCTCAGGGTGACATACAGACATTGGAGAGAGCTTGGCAATAAATCTAAAAGGCAGGTAAATACTTGCATATTGGTTGTAAAGGTTTAGGCTGAAGTATTGAGTCATCTCCGATCAGAAAAAGAATCTCTCCTTCAGCCCCCCACTTTTATACATCAGAAGAGGTTCAATGCAAATAGGGCAGTGCCAGAAACCAGGGTCTGAAGCTCAGCTAAATGCTCCTTGAAAACTTAAAATGAAAAGCTCACCGCTCTTAGGTTGTTTCTGTTAAGCAATGCATGCTGTGGTGCTGGCTCACAGGTGAAACAAATTGCTGCTGTAAGACTGTTAAAAAGAAAAAGGGAAAAAAAAAAAAAAAAAAAAGGCTGCCATATGGTGCTGACTGCAGTATCTCTTAGCAGGTGAAATGCATCCAAAAGAGTAGCTACCATACTTAATCTTTGTGACAAATTCAGTGATTCAAGGTGGGAGTAGTTTTGTTTGGGGAGTTTTGTTGGGGGTTTGGGTTTTTTTGGGGGGGTTGTTTGGTTTTGAATAGGTTTTGAATGTGCTACCCCCAGCCAGGAAAAGTAACACAGGGGATAAGAGACAAGAGAGGAGAAACCACACGCTCACATGCACATTTCTGTCAACCAAAAACGCCAAGTGTGTGAAACTTAAGACAACACAGGTCTTGGCACACCAAAGGAGAAGGATGCATTAAGTAGCAGATCGTTTCTCACACAACTCCCTTGACTAACCTCGGCATCTACTGAAGTAACACCGGTGCTAAAGCCACATACAAAACACGCTGATGAAGATGGTGAAGCCAGACAGTGGCTGTCCAGAGCACCTGAGAACCTGTTCACACCCATGCAGACGCTATAAAAAAAAGCTTTATTGAATCTCATTTCCTCCTCCTGCGCCACACTGCCATGTCCCGACACACAGGAAAGGCTGATGAGATCTCAGACGTGGGGATAAAAGAGACAGCAGGGCTGCTGCCCTCCCTGCACAGGGTTCGGCTCCCTGCGTGGCAGGCTGCGCAGGACTTACCGAGTGCCACCAGGCAGACAGACCAGCGTCTGCAAACGCCATTTGGAAAATGTCCCTGGAAACAGAAAAGGTTTCCCAGCGCTCACACAAGCTTTTTACCTCTGCACATTATCTCAGCCGAGTTGTCAATGCAGCCTGATGAAGTTAATCAGCAATTAGATATTTCAAAAGCATTTACAGTAAAATGGTTTATTATATCCCAGATAATGCAAGACACACACGCACAGTATCCGTCTTGTGATGTGAAAGCATGCCAAAGCCTCAAAAGATAACTTGAATAGCTTCGGTGTGGCTGCTGTCTGATCTCAAGGCCCATGATGGCTGGTACGCTCAAAGGAATACTTGGGCAGCAGCTTCAGCCAGATGCGACTTCAACCACGTGCAGGTGAAATTGTTGCTTTCGCACTTCAACGTCTTGCCTTTAAGACCAAACCAGACAAACAGCACGGGCAAACCCAAGACTTTCTGAACTCAACAACAGGGTCAATGCTCTTCTATGAGTTTCCATAGGGACACTGCTGCTGGGGAAACACAGTCCCCACCGCTAGCAAGCTGCCACATCTGTGTCTCCGTTTTGAAGAGCCACTTCCTTCAGAGGTTCTGAATTAGTCAAGAAACAGAGGGAATCCAAAGAGTACCTTAAACACAAGCAAGCATACGACCAAGTGGTATATTAATCAATTAGCCCCACACATACATGAGACACATTTTTAAGTTATTTGCCATTTGGTGTAAAGTTTCACTGGACGCTGCTGGGATCCTCCACAGCCACATCTGCTCTTCTCCTACTCCCTTCGCTGCATTTCAACATCACACTGTCCACATGTCACACAGGTACAAGAATCAGATTAAGTTATTCCAACAATCTGACCTTCTCACTTCATAACCTATGTTATCAACAGTCAAAGACATAATTCTGTTCAACAGAACAGGTCCAGGAATAGTTTCCCCAGTTCCTCATGCCCTAAATCATAGTTGTCTCGGCAATGTACCCCCAAAACATTAACCCAGTTCAAGCAACAAGAAACGTCCCTCTCCAAATAATTGGAAAGTCCCTGTGAAAGACCCAGAGACTTGATTCACTGGGGTTTTTGGGTTTTGTTGTTTTGGGTTTGTTTGGGGGGGGGGGCAGTTTGCATTTTTGGAGATTTTTTTCCCCAGGATAAATACCTCAGGTGAACTCAGCTAATTATATTCACCACAAGCTGAGCTCCTGAGGTTCTCACAATCCAACAGATTAGTTACCTTGCTCATTTCACACCTACAAGTTATACATATTTTTTTAACAACATCCGAAATCCAAACTCTTTAACGTCTTGCAAAGAGGATACACACACGCCCCCATATATACACATACATTTGAAGCAGTGATTAAGTAATTTCCTCTCCTTTCTAAAAGCCCCAATTTAAAATAAAACTTTCACTAGCAGAAACAGTTAAGAACTTACCCCAGTTCAAAACCAGAGCTTGCATAATTTTATTTCATTATAAAAAAATTATTTAACTGCCAGTGGTTGGGGTTTTTTCTTCCTTTCATAAGATCCTAAAAATCTTAAGGGAAAAAGCTTTTTGTGGTCCTTCCATGCTCTCACTAATTTGCTGAAAAAGCCTACAGTAATTTCCCTGAGTAGCTTCCAAAATGAATCCCATAAAACAGCCTCTCTCACTGGAACTGTCTTATTTGTGGGTGAGTCAAAGGATCAACTCGTTACAGGGTTTATTTGGGGGAGGAAAAAAACAAACCAAAAAAAAAGAAAAACAAACCAAATCCAAATAAAAAAGTGTTTTTAATTTTAAATTCATAAATACACATTTTAAAGCACGCCTACCCTGAGCTGCAGGCATCTTTCTGTAAGTTTGAAACACACCAAAACCAACAATCAATGCAGCCACAGCAGCTATTCCTCATCTCAGAGGAGAAAGTCTGACCAGAGGTAA
This sequence comes from Podiceps cristatus, assembly GCA_000699545.1. NCBI lineage: Eukaryota > Metazoa > Chordata > Aves > Podicipediformes > Podicipedidae > Podiceps > Podiceps cristatus. The sequence continues at coordinate 8,384 of JMFS01010070.1, forward strand.
ATTTGAAAAGTAATAAAGTTCAACCTTGCCAAAAATACCGGTCAGGAACTACCTACAAGTGACACATGCAACTGATCTTTGGTGGCAGGGAGACATCTCCAGGGGAGACCGGGGCTTCCTGAAAAGGTCACCACATCCTGCACCAGCCTCAGCGGGATCAATACACGGGGTAGCTCCATGCATGTTTACAACAGTAATTAAGAAGAGCTTGAAGCACAGAAAACACAAGTCAGGAGTGTCAGCAGCCAAAAAGGTATGGTCACAAGCCCTGGCCAAAAGTAGCCTCTCCCTGCGGCATAGCCAGCAGCGCAGCATTCCAGCACCATCCCCAGGTGGCAAATCCCGGGTGAGAAACCCCCCACGGCAGCAGCCCGAGGCCTGCAGTGCCCGGCACCACGGAACAAGGTAATGCAGTCCAAGCTGAGCAAGCTGCAGCAATTTCGGCCTCAGCCACGAGGAGAGTTAAGAAAGATTTACAAAATGCTCCCACCTGCCTCAGCAAGCATCATCGGCAAAGACGGAAAAGAGAAAGAAACAAGAGATGAAATTAAAATGCCTGATTGTACTGTCTAAAGATCACCTTGAGGTTCTGTCTAGTGAATAGGGAAGAGTGGACAGGGGTCTGTTGACCAAAACCAGTGTCTGTAAATATGATGAGTGAAAGCTGGTGACTGAAAAAGGCTGAAGAAACATCATGGGAAAACAAACAATGGGAGGTTTCACAGATACCATCCACCCAGGGTTTGATGCCACTGCCAGGACTTCATCCAGCGGTTTTGTTTACTTTGAGGATCTCTGCATCAGTTTGTCACAGTACTGCTGCCACATCAGTCAGGCTCCCGGCACAGAAAGGGAACCTTTTTTTTACTGAGAAATAGTAGGATATTAGATACAAGGAAGCAATTCTTCACCATGAGGGTGGTGAGGCACGGGACCAGGTTGCCCAGAGAAGCTGTGGCTGCCCCATCCCTGGCAGTGTTCAAGGCCAGGTTGGACGGGGCTCTGAGCAGCCTGGTCTGGTGGGAGGTGTCCCTGCCCATGGCAGGGGGTTGGAACTAGATGGTCTTTAAGGTCCCTTCGAACCCAAACCATTCTAGGATTCTACTTTATATGGAATCCTCTCACTTCTTTTATATTTACTCTTTTTTCACCTTTTACCAGATTTTTAAACCAACATACAGGTTCACACCAGAAAAACAGGACAAGATCCAGACAATGACTGCTGGAGCCAATGCATCAGCTGAGATCTGTGTCAGGAACTGAACAGGCTCCTCGGCTACAGCCACCAGCACTCGCTCTCAAACGCATTGTTTGCTTCCACTGGTTTTGTCCAAAGAGTTTACCTATTGCTGCAAACAGGACTAAGCAGACTTATTATTTAACAGAGTAAGACACTTCTGACCAATACCTGAGAACAGGGGCACTGCTAAATTTTCATTAACGTTGTTCTACTAGCTATGGTATTTCTATTGCAAAATAACCCAAATAAGTAACTCCATTTCCAGTGCATCTCAACAAATTCAATCCCAGTATTTAGCAAAAAAATTCTGTTGTGCTCACTGTAAGTAACCAAGCAGTCCAATTCCTTTGAATTCCTGAACCAGTTTAGCTATTTAATGTATCGCAGTGACACCTTTTAGACCATAAATTCCACTGAATACAAACTGAGGTTCAAAAAGAAGGGCTCACTCTAGGTACACAGGCCAATGAATTATCGTGAACGTGTAAAAGGCAACTGAAGTTCTGTTCTGAAAAATCAGTCTCATCACCTGGTCACAGGCACCCAGAGGGGACTGTGTAACAGCGTCGACATGCCGTCTCCACACTTTTACATTCTGATGATGTGTGACATGCTTTGTTCCTCAGAGCTCTCTCACCACAACCTTTTCTACCACCTCCCCCAGAAAGGAGCATTAGCCATATAACCGGCATCCGTGCGCACCCAGTGCTTCCCAAGCTGCACACTTCATTTATGAAGAACACAAAGGCCAAGCCACAAAGTGACAGACAAAAACAAACATGTTACCTGAGCAAGTGCTACTAGCTAAAATAATTGCAGAAGAGTCCGAATCCTACAACCTTATTTTATAGCCAGCTGGCCGCCCCTCCACCTCAAAGCCACTAAAATATCCCTCAAAAAGAAGAACACACCACATGAGAGCAAGTAACCTTAACCAAGGCAACGAACTAGGAACAAACCAAGGATGATTTCTTCTAATTGTAAGTGGACAAACAGATGCTTTAGGTTCCTGATTGACTCAATCCAGAACACATAATTTGTCAGGCTTGGATTCAGGATTATGCCACCAACACCACACACAGGTTATCTTCCTCAATCTGTCATATAATCCAAAGTGATCCTTAAGGCTTTAAAAAGCCTCGCTAGTGACAGTAGATCCAAACAGCCAACCAAAGTGTGGACCAGTCTAGCAGCAAATATCCTTCCTGAAGGCTAACACTAAAACCCCAGTCCCACTTTGGAAGGAAGCGAAACAACCATAGAGGAATTCTCCTTCTAACAGAAAAAGCAAGTTTGACCTCAGACAGTAGAGTCATGGCCAGTCTGAGGCAGCGATCTGTCTTCCAAATATATGTATCCTCCAATCCAACCTTAAACACCGTCATCCAGAATGATCGTACTTGACCAAGTCAAGCCACTCGTTGCGTTAAACCCTTGATCCAATTCCAGTAATGCCATGTGAATCCCGGAGCACCCCTTGTACTGCGAGATGTCTCGCAGTTACCTCCAGTCTGGAAACATGGGATCACATTTCAGTTTTGACACATGGCACACACACAGTCACACCTTGCTTCATCTAGACTTAGGTGAATAGATGGAGCGTGAATTTACCACGTCACAATTGCTCCGACTGCAGCCATCAGATTTCAGTACAACTTGTGAACAGGTTTCCTTCCAGCTGTACACCTGCGGTTAAATCTAAAGCCTCAGGATCCAACAGTATACTTTTCCAAAACCAGACCTAAGACTCTGTAGCTAATGCTCTAAGGGACAACTCAGTCTTTTGCAATTTAGCCCAAACAGGCAACACAGTTTGATGAAGATTTCCCCATTAATCTGAGCTTCTTCAAAGAGTTCAATGTCCAGAGCAGACTACCTTTGACAAACTCCCAGTCTATGCGAAGAAGAAACTGGGATGCTTTACCACTAAAGGAATGAAAAGTTAGAGTGAGGACTACCTGTGGGTTGAGCAGAGAGGGAGGGGATGGACAGACAGACGGACACACACATGGCTTGCAAATCCAAGACCAGGAACTTCGTTCCCAATTAAAATGTTAGACAGCCAAAAAACTTAATAACCACCACTCTTGTCTTCAATATAATGGACATAACCTTAAAATCTCTGACCACAAACAACCTAGCCTCTCAAAAATTTACTACATGAAAACGCAATATTAAATCAAATCTGAGCATGGCTCAGAATCTCAACTCTGTTCCCCAATGCTGCAAAGATGTATCTGGGCAGGGGGTGGAGGGAGAGGGAGGGGTGTTATCAGCAAGCTGGCTCAACTGATTTCTTGTAAATACCATAAAAATGAACACTTGACCATAATCTATGAATTGCATATAAAGAGAGAAAATAGTTCTTTAAAAAAAGAGTGTTTTTAAGTGCTTCCTGAGCATCAAATTGAAAAAAACATTTATGAATTTTCCATCATGTTGTGAAGCATCGTGTCAGGCAGGATCAACCACATAAAATTATTTTGTGACAATACATGTAAACGATTTTAACATTCTCTGTCCTGCTAAAGCAATAGCAAAGACTAGCCAAGCCATCTGAGAGTTCAGAATTGTAATAGGGCTTTTGAAGAGATTATATGCAGACTAATCCTATATTTTCTCATGGAAGCATTCTACAATTTGAAGTACCATATTCACACGGCACATTTCGCCTTCCAAAATTACCTCTGAAAGAGCCAGTGAAAAATTATACACTGCGTAGACAAGCATATATCTAAATGATATGCATGTCTAACAGAAATAGATTATTTTCAAGGGCTCCTAAACTCAGCTTTTCCATTTGTTCATACAACTGGATGCAATAATAATTTATGTGTAAGAATCTCTGCATTTCAATCAGATACACACAACTGCTAGGGCTTTCTCTTTGCTCATTTTTGCACGTTTTTATAAAAAATAATAAAAACAAACAGATCTTTAAAGGTATTACTTTTGTGGTATTTAGAATCTGAAAAATAATATCTTTACGATCCTCATAATGCTGAAACACCTTCAAAGAAGAGATATCTATCAGAATACGTTATTTTAACAATAGTTGCTTGAAAGCAGTCACAGAGAGGTCTTCAACACATCTTCATTATGCACCCTCTGCAGTGCCCTTCCCACAAAACTATTGTCTTTATTCCTCACCTACGATTCTCAGGAATTCAGGCTTCCAACCTGGGCCTTCTAGATGCCACCCAAGTCAGATGACTCAAACAGCAACCGGACAAAAGCGCAAGCATCTCAGTGACGTGTTCAAGCACTTTAACGTACCCCACACTGCCACTGAAGGAGGAAATAGCAAGGCTAGATCCACCAAGTAGTTTTTTGATAAACAAATAAACAAAAACAAAAACAAAGAAAAACCAACCACCCCACAACAGAGATGTGCGCACGCACACACTCCCCTCCCCTTGTTAAGGATGCAAAGAATGAATCCTTCAAAACCTGCTTTGAATAAGACTAAACTAAGAAACCAAGAAACTAAGATACAAAAAGACTGGTTTGGTACTTAGATCAACCTGAAAGAAAAACCTACTTGACGCCACAGGAAGTTTTCCTGATTGCCTGTTTTTTGGTGTTGGGTTTTTTGGTTTTGTTTGTTTTTTTTTTGTTTTTTTGTTTTTTTTTTAAAAAAAAAAAAAAAAAAAAAAAAAGACAAAAACTAATATCCAAGTGTACCAGCAGATAATGAATGAAAGTGGTTGGGGTTTAGGAAATCTTCAGGCAAGCTGCAGAGGAAACTGTTGGGATCCTGCTTATTCCAAAGCTCAGCCATTTCATCAGCCAGCAGAGAGCGAGCCGTGCTGTGCAGCATTGCATTACAAGCAGTATGCTTTCCACTGGTTTTGTTTGTTCCTAATGAACTCTGCAGTAATAACACCACACTGGAAATACATTGGGGCAGCAATAAAAATCTGCAGTCGCATTCTTATATCTTTGTCACGCCTGAAAATATCCAGATTGAGCAGCAATAACTTGCTCAAACTTCAACTGAAACAAAAGGGTTTCAATTCACTGCAGCTCTACTTGGTACAACGAGCTGGAGAGAGTCCTGGGCCTGCAACAAATTGCATGAGCCGCAGGGGATCACAGGACGGGGCGAGGGAGAGAGACTGACCTTCATTTCATCTGCTTCTGTGGATTTGTTAACCTTCAGTCACATTTGAGATAAAACATTTAAAAAGAAAACATATGTGAATATGAAGCAGTTTTAACAAGTCAGGTGTATTTATACACAGTCCAGAGTTTCTAAAACTACAGAAGTACTGTGGGATGGATACAAGAAGGCTGCCTGCATCCCTACCACTATAGGTTTGACCCAAGGTTTTGAAAGCTGGAGAACACAAAGAACATGTCAAACCCACCCTAAAAAATATATATCTCCATCCTTCTTCAAAGTTGCACCACCTTGCATTGTACCAGAAAGCTAAACATTAGGGTCTGGAGAGCAGGTCTTATGGGGAGCGGCTGAGGGAGCTGGGGGTGCTCAGCCTGGAGAAAAGGAGGCTGAGGGGAGACCTTCTCGCTCTCTGCAGCTGCCTGAAAGGAGGTTGTAGCCAGGGGGGTCTGGGTCTCCTCTCCCAGGTAACAGGTGAGAGGACGAGAGGAAACGGCCTCAAGTTACGCCAGGGGAGGTTTAGGTTGGATATGAGGAAACATTTCTTCCCCAAAGGGCCGTCAGGCCCTGGCACAGGCTGCCCAGGGAGGTGGTGGAGCCACCATCCCTAGAGGGATTTAACAGACGGGTAGATTAAAAGTAGGTATTTAAAAGTTTAGATGGGATGGGTTAGTGGTGGTCAGGCGCGGCTGGACTCGATGATTTTAAAGGTCCTTTCCAACCAAGGATTATATAATTCTATGACTATTTCTGTTTCACCAGAAGGCACGTATAGAGCAGAAGAGAGCGAGCGCTGTCCCAGAGGGCTGAGGAGATGAATCACATCATCGTGCTTACGCCACTGCATCGCACCTCAAAAGCAAACAAGCAAAAACCACAGTGTAGGCACAATTCCTCACCCAAATTTCCTGTCCATGTTTTCATCCAGGCCTCTATATTGTTCACAGCAGCCAGTCACATACAACTATGCAGAAAAATCCTTTACCTTCTCTATATTTCAGTGCCACGGTTTGTAGGATGGGAGCAGTTTTTCCTTCCCTCCCCGCAGAGACATTGCTGGCCGTATTCTGCAAACGCCACTGGCACTGTCCTGGTGCCGGACACAAATGGAGGAGAATACAGACAACCTGACTGACAGAATACAGCTGCCTTTAATATCTTTTCTAACACAACAAATTAGATTAATCTCATAATCAAAGGTGAATGTCATGTTCAAAAAGCCAAGGCTTTTCTCCATCAATAAGCTTATATCTATAAAACCCTGTGGCACAGCAACACAAGGCTTCATTTTCTTCTGTGTTTTGCCATGGAGAGGAAAGAAAGAGGAAAGTTCCACTACCCCATTCATGGTGCAGCCCCAGTCCTTGGGTCCTTACTGAAGTAACTGACTTTTGGGTGCAACAGCAGGAAGAGTCTCTAAACTGGCTTTCAATAACTTAATTTAAAAAAAAAAAACAAAAACTAAACCCCCACCAAACTCACACAACCTTCTAAATTTTCTGTCTGTTTGAGGAGTGCATTAGATCAGATAAGGGATATTAAATGGCCTTTAAGTCTGACAGCAAAGAACAGCTCTAATGGGAGTCCCAAACTGTGCTGCTAGCAATATACTGTACTTACAAAACCGTAACATCAAGATGCCAGAACAGTGCCATGACCCATATTTCCTGCAAACCAATTTTCTTCTTTGCAGGGTGGATGGAAAGAATCCAACTGCTTTTTAAGTTCTTTTTCTTTCTGCTGGAGCTATGCCTTATCATACACATTTTTCCTACACCCAACTTGTCTATGCCCCACAGCATTTGAAGCATGAATTATCTACAGTCTATTTATGCAGTTATAAACAATAAATACCGCAAAATCGTGTTTAGGCTGCAATTACCGGATGGGAACAGAATTCTTTATATCTCATTTCCTTACTTTTAAAAGAAGCCAAATCCCTTAAAGGGGAATCTTGAACAGGTGAACACTGTTACAGGGGAATAGAGGTCAGATATTCTGAGGACTTTCTGTGGATTCATTATTGATGGAGTATAGCTTAGCTGATGCCGTCAGAGCGTGCAAGTTCAGACTTTAGCATTTCCACCCTCAAAATTAGAAGTTTCCCTACTGTCTATACCTTTTAGTACTACAGTTTTTTTAAACTGTGTAAGCAGCGGAAATACTAAGCTCAGGCCATAGTGACAGACTTACCTGAGCTTCTAGTAAGGCGGCACCCAAAAAAATCCACAAGGCTAGCACAAGGTGAAACCATCACTAAGGACCGAAAGGACTGGGAGACAGAGCCATTTTCTCCCATCTCCGAGGGTCGCTGCGTGGGTTTGGCACATAGGAAGACGCCCAAATTTCCAACATTTGTATTTATCAAAGCAAGACATTTACTCTTTGGGGTACTCCTGTCCTCCAGGAAAACTATCCTTTAAGGAGGACATAAAAATCAAGACAACATTTTCAGAATGGAGGTATGTTTGTTTGACTACTTTTATTCCCACTGCTTTGCAATATCCCCAAAAATTCCATTTTATCTCAGAAGGAGAAACTTCACCCATGTCTTGTACAGACACACTATGCTCAGAGTGGTCAACAAAACACCTGAAAGGATTGATTATAAGCTTGTTTCCACCACCTGCCCCCGTCACAGACATCCTTGCCAAATGCAAACAGTCTCCCTTGGGCAGGAAAATTTGGAAACAGAACACCTGATGCAGCTTTTATTCCAAAATTGTCTCACGTGTGTTGAGTGTCAAGAAGAGCCATGTTGTGCCACAGCACCCGCTTGTCTCAGGGAAATTGAAATCGTTTGGTGTCTAACACTTTGAATGATTTCCCAACTTGTCGCTTGCCCCATCTGCTCCTCTCAGTTCATTTTGATTTGTTTTAGCCTTTGTGTCTGCAGTGGCACCAACAAAACTGCAGCATCACTGCAAGTTCCTCTTCTATGGAGCAGTGCCAAGTTTGTCTCAAATTCAGCCTCCCCCCCACCCCCCCCCCAAAAAAAAAACACACAACACAAAAAAAAAAAAAAAAAAAAAAAAAACCACAAACAAGAAAACCAAAAAAAAAAAAAACCACAAACACAAAAACAAACAAACAAAAAACAAAATACACACAAGCAGCTATCTGCCTTCAATGCTGATCTCTAAAATAATATGCCACCTATAAGATAATCAACATTAAAATTATAAATCAGATGTCTGCAGAATACAGCAAAGCATACGAATCTCAGCACCAATTTGACTTTACTAGTTGGCCCAACGAGCTAAGGAATGAAGTCAAAATGGCTTGTGTTTATGTAGCGTTTTGTTTCTTTGCTGTTAGCATGGTATTTATAGGACCTTTAAGGCAAAAATACCAGCTACTTTTCAACATTTAAGAAACTGGGATTCTGAAGCCAAACACAGATCTTTTAGTTAGATGGGAAAACTGATAGAAATAAAATTGATAGAAACAGTATGTGAGATACACACTTATATACACTTTATAGGGGGTTCTTTGTTAAGATGGTACACAAGGTGGGCAATCACAATCCTCTCCCCGAACTTCAAGAGAGTCATGATATACCCACCCAGGGTTTTAAACAGGCTTTAAATATGACAAAAGTAGTTACAAATAAGCACATGGAAAAAAAAACAACAAAAAAACCAACAACACACACCACAATCTGCCCATAGAAGTGGGCATCGAAAAAGACCAAGCAGAACCTTAACAAAAAAACCCAAGAAAACTCCACACTCACACACTTGTTCATCATCCCACAGGCTTCAGGCCAATGATCACCAGATTAGCGAGGGCCCACAAAGATGCAGGTGGACTAATCCCTTTCTCATGGGTACAAGACTCTCACTTCGGAGCCACCGAGGACTGAACACACAACACCGCGATGGGGAACTGACGGGGAACAGCACTCACAGCTCACACCTCTAATTTGCGTTCAGTGCCACTGCGAGCAGCGCGCTGAAAAGAGCTCGGAACTCTAAGAAGTCAGACTGTCAGTGGCCTCAAGTCGCCTGAGGTTTACTCTAAAGGTCTCAGCTCAGCGACAAAAAAAAAAAAATTTAAAGCTCTCCAAAATTTGGCATCTGCTTCTTCAAGTTCAAAGTACCAAGCAACACAAGGGGCTTGGTTTGGTATTTGTAACAAACGTTCGGGATATACCAGGTAACCAGGCCCTTGTGCTTTAGCTTCGGTAGAGCGCACAGCGAGCGCGCCAACACCCACGCGCAGCACTAATCCACTATATGCTGAATCATTTAACTAGAATTTCTTACCGTAGCCTCAGAGGCAGATTTTTTCCCCAGCGTTCATTCTTTCCTTCCGGTGAAGCTAATGAAATTTAGCTTTACAATTCAGAAGATGCATAGCTATAGATCTTTAAAAAGATCTCTAAAGACACTGCTGCTGCAGCATCTCGAGCAGGCAGTCACAAAGTTGAGCTGGTCCCAATTTCAGGGAGCGGCGTTCAGCTGTCATTGGGGAGTAAATGAGGCAGAAAGCAAGTTAGCCAGGCAACTGCGGAGCCGAGAGCCCAATCGGATCTGGGAGCTGCAGGGGAAGCAAAGGTGAACAGAACTCGAGAGCCGGCATCCGACACTTGCAGGGTAAAATACGGTGTTTGCAACTAATAGGTAGAAGTAGGAAGAGAAATCTCACTGGCAAACAAGGCAAGCTGTTTCATAAACTGCTGTCGTGAACTGCCTTGGAAGACTGGAGTGCACGTCAGTGAGCATGTGTTCATACTGTTTCCTCAATAAAAGGGTAAAAAATAAATCAGAATACCTATCAAAAGAATGAATTAACTAGCTTCGAAGGACACGCCACTCTCCTTCAAAAAGCAGAATTGCATCTGCTGACAGGTAAAAAAAAGCTATTCCATTCCCTAATTTGTACTTTTGAAATAAGGGCCATATGATCTGTCACTGTAAAATTCTTAGCAGCCTTGATGTACAGCATAATTCCAGTGATGAAATCTTAGCTGGTTTCTGATTTGTTCCACAACATACTGAAAGAAAAGTTGTCAGACAAATGTCTCCAGCCAATTGCAAAATACATTATTAATAAAATTAGAGTAAGAGGGACCTTTTTGTATGGCTCTTCTGTTAAATAATTCCAAGCAACTCTGTTGCACAATTACAGTATCTGAACTTCTCTTAAGTGTTGTCATGCGTAAACTGCACCATGCATTTGCACTTAAAGTGATACTCTGAAGGCAATAGAGTCTGTAATAAGTGAAATTATCATTAAACTCTAGTCAAGATCCTCCCACTAATGAACACCAGTGCACCCTAGAACCCTGCACAAGGTTACCAGACTAATATTTTATTTCTTCAAAATTTGTACACAGAAAGTTACAGAAACAGACAAGCATTTCCACACGGGGAAAAAAAAAAAAATAAAAAAAAATAAAAACCAACTGACCTATTCAAAGACAGCCAGCCATTTAGAATTAAAAGTACTTCATTGGTCTCCAGAATCTGAATGAACTGAGCAAACCAGAACCTCCAGGACCAACAGTGATATTCAGCCTAGATCATTCCTCCACATGGGAAGAACACCTGGTCTGTGACTAGGCACTAGGTAACCTGAGCTTATGCAGAGCAAACTGTAAAGAGAAAAAGTGTGAATAAAATTTAAAAATGCCTGCTAACTCCATAACACCATCATCAAGAAACTGTTCAGTTGGAGGATGGGGTTGTTCGAGGGGTTGGTAATGGCACACATGCCTTTTCCCATCTAGGTAACCTGTGCAAATCTGGCTCAAGCTGATAACGATCAAACCTAATTACAATCTGACAGCTGTTCAGTGGTTTATACAGTGTAGCTCACTCTTAAGATTTTATCACAAGTCTCAGGATATTTAATGTTCTTCTTAAGCTCTAATTTCTGTAGTCAAGCAATTACTCAAGATTCTCCACTTTCAATAAAAATGAATCAGAGTTTCCATCCCATGAGCTTGGAACAAAACTTTAAACATGACCTAAATACAATACAATGGTTTCTAAACTCAAAAAAAAAAAAAAAACCAAAAAAACCAACCCACAAACAAACAAACAGGTATTGCTTAAATTGAAAAGGTGATGTTTTAAAGACTAAGTCAGCAGCTGGAATGCTTGTTTGATGAAGCTGCCCATGAATCGCCTTATTTCAACCTCCAGTGCTCAGGACAGACCAGCACATCCACAGCCTGGGGAGAAACAGGTCAGGAGAGCAGGACCGACCTGTCTTCGAAGCGATTCACCGGGCCCTCATGCTGGCAGCAGCGTGCCTCCCCAGCAAGCCTCATCTCTCCCCGTGCTCCTTTCAGACAGCACGTTGGCTTCCCAGGTTCTCATTTTAACATTTGATACCACAACACTTTTTTTTTTTTTTTTTTTTTTTTTTTTAAACATAGACATTTAAAGTTCTGCTGGGTCACTTCACAAGCTTCTTACAGCCGTACAGCCAGACACAGATGAATACAGATATACCCAACACACAAGTATTTGCTAAGAACAAGCAGCTCCAACAGATCGATCATTACACTATAAAGCAGCAAAGGTAGAACAGGTATCACCAGATAAGTGAAATAACCGACCTAAATCAACGTCATTGGTTAAAACTACAGCAAAATAAATGACCTGCACATGGAATTATTCTGTTTTCTACACCTTTGTGACACTCAGTGACTTACTGGAACTTAACATCTTTCCTCCAACACTGAGGCCTGTTTCAGAAACACCTTCTAGTGTCTCCTGTGCCCTAGTCTAGCTCAAACAGCCTGAGCTCAAGACAGGCTCGGATGGCAGCCGGGGAGAAGAGATGGTGTACCCTCCCGCACTGGCTTTTGGCGAAGTTCTTCACCTAGGCCTAAGAAAGCACCACTGGCTGGAAGCAATGGGCCAGCTGGCCCTGTGTTCAGTAACCTTGACTCTTTGGCAGCCACCAAGAGCAGATACATATTGCAATAATTCACCAGGGCACTCTTCCAGCCTCCAGACATCTGTGAACCTGGCATTTCTACACCAGAAGCAGTGTCATCCCATGCAACAGTCCTCAGTTCCACCACCACAAACTTTTCCAGAAGACTATTTGGTTTGTGCAAGCTCTTACCACCCACAACACCCCAAGGCAGCGAGCTTTCCTGCGTAACACCACCTCGTGTGAAGCGTCTTACTTCTGCTGTATCTGCTGCTTGCCTGTTTCATATGACACCCTTCACTTAATTTATTAAGACAATTCCTTTTTCAGTTCTACATATGGTTTTAGTAGGTCTCTATCATAAGTCCTCTCTTTTCTGGGCTAACCCTCTATTCCACTGCCTCTTTTTTATACTGGGGGGACATGGAATCTTTGTCTAGCGTAGCTCAATCACATTCAGAGAGCAGACATCCAGCTCTCACTTCTATTTCTGTAAAACAGTTCTTGTCTTCCTAACTTACTTGTCCAACCCAAACCTAGCACAGCAGTCCAGAACCTTAAAAAGCAAGATACTTACCTAATTACTCCAGTTTTCTTCCATATTATACTTAGAAGACATGACTATATAGAATTCAAATTACACAGCTCAGAAGGAAAATTAGACACCCGTGACTTCTAAATTGAGATATCTCTGGCTTTGGATTGGGGAAGCCTTTAGGTGCACCACATCAGACCAGCAGGCTAGAATTTTGGTCATGCAACAAGACAGAGAGTAACACTTCAACTGACCTGCTGCAATAGCCAAAACAGCAAATATTCACCGCAGCCCTTCCATTTTCTTTCTACACTATTTGATTCCTAAGAGGACTCTCAGATAGCTACAACAGAAACCAGAACATTTTAGACACTAAGCACAGCTGACCTTTACATAAAACTATTCTATTTTGATAATGTGTAAGAAATGATGCATTAGTGCTCAGCATGTCTGTTATACTTTGTAAAGGTGGCAGGGATGTTGAAAAGCTTTCTTTTTTTTTTTTCCAGCGGCATGACTTTTCACAGCTCTAAGCCAAGTAATACGTATGCTGCACCGACGTGGGATTACGAATTTAGAAGCTGGCGATCCTGATGTCCTGATCCCGGGACACGTTTTTCCAAACTCTTGCATACAATTTCAATTACGTGTCCACTAACCACAGGTCAACTGTTGGAAGGTCATTTGGATGGACAACTGCTATAGAGAATTTATGATTTGACTGAAGTGACACCAGCATTAAGAGCACACTCTCAAACCTAACCAAGGCTTGACTCCAACTCCACACAGTCCTCCTGTGGACCAAGCCACAAAGCCTTTTTCACATGAAAAATATTGAACTAATATAATTTAAAGCATGAATTTAAGCTCATTTGAAAGGCTGCAAAACCATGTGTAGGCATGGTTATTTCAATAGTGAACTTGCAATTTTCACTTTAGCTTCAGCTAACTGAAGGCATTTAAACGTTAAATCTATATAAGCCAGTCCTAATCTGAAAAATGTTTCCAATAAGGGCCTGTACCAGCTTCACAGCATAGGGAAAAATAAATCAATTTAAAGTGAGACTTGTTCAGTGATCATGTACATCTCGGACCTATGACTGGAGGGACTTTGGTCTATTGACAGTAATCACACACTTTAACACAAGCCAAACATCATCTTTTCATCCACCAGACAAATAAAATTTCACGTTGGAAAACAGTAATGACAACAAGTTAATATTTTCAGTAATAAGTTATCGTCACAAAGAGCACTTGACCTTCTTTGTAATTTCCACACAGCTTGCAGTAAACCACTTGAGTGTGTATAAAATGTAATGAATAAAGAAATATTAAAAATGATAGAATGTTATTAAAGTAGGTCACAATTCAAACAGCACAATTACTGAAAAAAATGATGTTTGAAACTACACCACTCACAATCCTTCTCACACTGGATGAGCCACTCGATAATTTATTTTGCCTAACAACAGCTTCTGTCCATATTCTCTCTCTTTATCCACAAAGACTCTATTAATGCAGCCCACTGTGCCGCATGACAGCATGATGCCCACATGAGGCATGAAATGTCACAGATCACAGCTTTACACCTGGCCAACATAATATATTCATCAAATTCTTTCAAGCAGTGGAAGTGTTTGTTGTTATTTTGTGGGTCAAGCCACACAGAGGCAGACGGAATGTGCACTTTATTTACATGTGAAGTCCCTAAGCCCATTCACTTTATTTATGACGGACAAAATCTGGCCTTACACAGTCATCTAAGAAGCCCTGGACCAAAGACATTGTTATTTTACAAAGATAAGGAAGAGTGGTTTCCTCCGAGGCTTCTGGATGACAACAAAGATTCATTTTGTTCCTTAACATTACATTCCACATACTCTGAACACTTTAAAAAAGCTCAGAGTTGGGATTTTGATTCACATTCTAAGAGGAGATCAGCGTAATTAAGACCCACTTGTACGTTAAGGCAACTCAGATAGTAACAGAATGATAAGACTCTCCCCAGCACCCCCAACTGCCCCTGTGAACCCCACAAATTCCATAGAAACTGCACCACAAGCCTGCGCACCACAGGCTGGAGCGGTCAGCTCTCTACTCTGAACCAGAAATTCAAGATACATGGACGTAGATAATGGCTTTACTCATCCTTCCATAGACTACAAAACAATCTAAGCTGTCCACAAATACATGAAAACGTAGAAAAGAAATCCTTGGATGCAAAATGTACCACTTCATACATTATGTATATTTTGAGTGATTTTGAAACAACATCAATGTCAATAATTTAAAATGCTATCATGAGAGTTTTGGGGGAAAATTTGTATATAAATAGCAAAAGTCTTCACTATAAGGAAAGTACTAACCCTGTTATCTTTAAATTATCTGTGTTGTATATGAGTTTTAATGACATAGCTAGTATTGCCTCCTTATGTTTCAAATTGCAGGAAAACAAAATCTAAGGACAAGTCTTCCAATAGAAAAGAAAAAAAAAAGTATCTCCTATTACATTGCTCTTCATATTTTGTTAATAAGATTATATATTAAAGTCTGAATGCATATTTGTTTTATCTCTAAGCATCTGCCACTGCTTCATGACCTCTGAGACAGACTGCGAGCACTTTGATAAATAGACTAAAAAGTAGCCCAGTAGACACAGAACAACTCTCCAAGTTCCCAGAATATTTGGACTGAATGACAACAAACGCACAATCCCTAGACCTCCAAAATAACACGAGGCCTCTCCTCCCATTGAGAAGCACACTGTCATCCTACTGCTTTTCTAGTACAAATACCAAAAAGCACTGCCATTAAAATACATCTGTAAGCAGATGACAACTTTTTACAGAGACAGGTGGTTTTTTTAAAAAAAAAAAAAATTCAGGTTCAGAAAGCTAAAAGGACAAATGCGATAACAGAGAAGAAGATACTTTACACATCAACTCTTTGCTCTTGAAACACCAGTTTCAGTAAGATTTATCATCTGTTTACAATGGACGGATGATTCTTCCCTCCACTGGTCCTCATACAACAGGGGCGAGAACTAGCATACTAGGGGGAGAAGGAAATCTGCCATGGCCAACTTGAACTGAAGGGGGACGTCTCCAGAGGAAGACTATAGATATCCAAAATGGAACTGGACTTCGATGTGTGGTCTTGCGGGTGGTTTTTCAAAAAAAAAAAAAAAAAAAAAAAAAAAGCCTTATTAGTCACTGAAACAAGTCATCAAAGTGACTCCTATGCATTGACACAATCCACCATAAAGACCACCTGGAGTTACCAAGGTGCACTGCGGCACACAACACTCGACCGCGATTACTAGGGTTGACACAGTTTAGAAGAACCTGCAACTAATACCATCCATGCAAAGAAACTAGTGCTAACACAACAAAATTCCAGGGAAGGGAGGAATGATGGTGCAAGACCACCTTTACCTGCCTCTCCACAAAAAGGAAGTAGAAAGGAAATACCAAGTAACGCCGAGTATCTCGATTTCCTTCTGGCTTAGCAGCTCAAGGTGAAGAAAAGCCCTGGAGTACAGAGTTGCAAGGCAGCTGTGCCCAGAGAGCCTGAGGCCCATGAGGACTGGAATGCACATTTACCAAAGCAACACATCCTGAAGGGAGGCAGGGCATTCACTTCATCCTCATGATGAAGAAGTGACAGCTCAGGCTTTCAAATGAGATGTAAAATAGAGCCCTGACCATTCATCGTCATTAAAGATCCCATGACAATTCTTGCAAGAGTAAAAATGTTAACTAACATGTCCTGGCCAATATCCAACTCGGATAATTGCATTCTGCTTCCTAAATTCCCCTTGCAGTTTCAATTGGATTAGTTTTTCTTCATTTCTCTTCCCCAAACCCCTCCTGTATAATGTTTCTAGCCCAGAATGGCTGCTGTATTCCACTCCAGAGGTGCGTGAATTATCAGTGTTGGGCAATCCCAACATACATTTTATATACATTAGTCAGAGAAAATGCTCTCTGAGCCAGAGTAATACTCTCACCTCTCACTGAGGAGTATTTAACTTTTCAAATGAGAAATCCCACTGATGTTAGTAAGATTTTTTTTTTCTTCTCTAAAATATTGCCCTGTAAGGAAGGGTACAGGTTCCAAACCCAGCCTCTTGCCAATGAGATAAGTCCTTTCCAGGGCCATGTGCTCAGCTTAAGGAACCAGATGCAGTTGCTTTGACTTCAATAGAACTCTGCTACATTAAAACAGGAGTAAATATTCGTACAGTATTTTTCCACTAAGTCACTGATGTTTACATGTTGCAAGAATCAAAGAAGTCTGTGTTGAATGCATCAATCTGTGGAGAGCAAAGAGGAATATTGGAATGTATTCTCCTCGCTTTTAACTGGCTTGCACAATCTCCACGCTATTTTAAAGGAAAGTTGGAGGTTCTTTAACTTGGCATACTGATGAAAAATGAAAGTGCTGTGAAATGTGAATCTCCTGTTGTTTGTTACGTGTACTCTACTGTAAGTACTCACAACTCTACGGAGGCAAACTGAAAAGTCCTACCCAGTGCATGTTATGAAACAGGAGGAGCAAAGGTGATTTATGTGCATAAAAGCAAAAACTGACAAGCCTTTGATTTTCTTGTAGAACAATCCCAAAACGATTGTCAAGATTGCTTAGGTTTTTCGCCCTCTGCACTTCCAGTAATAGGACCATTTTATCCAACATGCTATTTTATAGACACTGTGCTATCCAGGTTACACAAAAGAATACTTCTCATTCCTTCTCCCACGAACTCTTAGCAACAGTTGAGAATGATTTGTTTTCATTTCCAGCCTGTTTCTGCATCCCTGGTAAAGCGTAAAACCACAAACATGCCACCTACTTTGCTCTTTAGAGCCCTGATAGATTTCTAAGGATGGTCTTCTGCTAAGAGAGCAATTGCAGGCAGCCTGCAGTCAGATGAATGGGGAATGCAGAGCCTATACTCATTTTGGTATGTCCTCCCGAATATCAAAACCCCTCTCCTTTCCCCCTTGTAGACAGTGAATGCACGAATAGGTGTCACTGTGAAAGAATCCACATCTGCTGGCTCCAGGCTGGGTCAGCTGTGACATCACGCTTACTTCCCTACGCAAGCGTGGAGGGGGCTGATCTGGGACCCCCAATAGCATCCTGCTTCAGTGGCAAACACTCCGAGTACTAAGGCGAGGAACTGACTGGTGAAATTAAAGCTTGGTACCAGAAGGTAAGTATCAGGCACGAGCGTAACTTAGGCTCATCTGATGAGCACAGATGGATCTGCAAAGGAAATTTTAAGTCAGAATCAGATGGTTAAAGAAACACAGACAACGTTCCTGATCTGCGGCACAGATCCGAAGTTGGTAAGGAGAAAGCTGATCATCAGAAGTGACTGACTCAATTTTCTGCTGCTCATGTACTGCCACTCTGGTACCAGTCTTGACTCCAGCTCGGCTCCTGCACACAATAGCTGACATCAACATGGGAAACGACACCCATCCTCAACCACATACTCATCTGTTCCCACAGTTTCACTCCAGTGGAAAAATGGCCTTGAGCTGGAGAACACTGAAGCGTACATCCCTACAATAAGTAGTGCTCAAGATTACCTGGCATTTCTACAGCAAACATGGGATCGAAAGCTTAGTCCTTTCACTGAAATTTGATTTCAAAAGTGTACAACTGTTCACCAATGGCCTCAGTTTCATGAGCAACCTGAAAAAAAGACTGGAGTAAGATGTCTCTTTCAGCCACTCCTTCCCTCCCACTCTTTTTTTTTTTTTTTTTTTTTTTTTTTTTTGGGGCCTCTTCTTTTGGGGGGGGAACCTTAAAAAAAAAAACAATAGCCACTGCCGCAACAATCGATAAAAAATTAGCATGACTACAGGAACAGAAGCTTGGGATTAGAGAGATCTAAAAATGGAAGGATTTCCCTCCCCTCTGCATCCTGATGAACCCTTCCAAAACCCGACTGTAAACATTTTAATTCTCTGTCAGCTTGCTGGAGGAAATCGTTACAGAGGCAAAATTAGAGAGCACCGGGTGCTGCTCTGCAATAAGCATCTGTCAGTCAAGGAGGCATCACCCCGCAAGTCACCCCAAGCACTCCCATCCTCCAGGCCAGGAGAAGGGTGCTGGACGCAGAGGGTTTGCTCGGAGCACTGCTTGAGCGATCAGGCCAAAGCTGGACTTCAGCCAGTCAGTGGCACAATATTTTAATTTTTTATTTATTATTTAAAACAGACATTCTATTTCCCCCTCTCTGGTTCAAACAGTTTATACATTTAATTCAATTTTAAGAGATATATGTTTGTTTACTAAATCAAACAAAAACCAGTAATGAAGAGCTGCTGTTTGAAAGAAGCAAGCAACCTACTTGTCTTCCACTCAAAATTAAATTTTTAGCACCAAATATTGACATTAGAAGGTAAGCAGCTTAGTTCTACATCTGCTTTTCACACCTTCCAAGTACGCACCAGGGAATTTGCTGCAAGACCGCTGAAGGATACATGCTGCCCTACACTGCGATTTCACCATTACGTCCCACAGAAAACACCGTCCCAAGTGTGCTGGGTTCCTCAGAATAAGCCTTCCTCACTCGATTTACCAACACCACCAACCTCAGGAGTCTTCTTCCCTTTTATCTCTAGTTTTCCTTGTCTTTATTCCTTGCAGCATCACAGATAGAGTTAAACCATACACAGAAGAGAACGAAGGCATCATGTACCACTGCACTCTACTTGGTTAAGGAAATATATTCAAACAGGAGACCTCCCTGTCAATTAAAGGAAGAAGGAAGGGGGGAAACAAAAAAAAAAAAAAAAACACCACCACACACATAGGAAAAAAAAAAAAAAAAGCCCAGAAAAACCTGTTGCAAAAACGAGAGAAAAATTTTTTAATTCAAATTAAATCTTGGGGTTTGGGGCTTTTCTCTTTTTATTTTTAGATTTTGGGTTTAGATTTACTACTTCTATGAATACCTACAAGCAGTTTAATACCACAATTAAAAAGCACAATCAATTCAGCCCAGATTCCTTAAATCCAGCATAATTATTTCCCATACAACTACTGAAGTCTACTGAAACCGTAGCCGCAGCACTAGAGGGTTATTTGCTCTGAGGACCTTTTTAATATGGCTGTATTGTAATACTGCAGTGCAAAAGCCTCTCTAGTCATAAAAAGAAATTTAGCTCAGAAACACAACTTGTGGGCAATGAAAAATAGATTTGCTTCAATTTGCACTCATTTAATAACAGCATTATTTAACAAGATCAGTTAAAATTACTATCCTCAGAAGACATAGCAGTGCACCTCTTATCATGAGACTCCTAGGGCACCGAAATGAAATTAATTCCTGCAAACCAAACATTCAGAGCAAACAGCAGCAATGTTTTTATGGCAGAAAAACATTTTGTGACTGACCAGAAAAAAACAGCCCCTCTCTGTCCTCTCTATACCCCCCTCCCTTTAATTTACAGCTGCTACATATCCCACTGGCAAAGCAAAATATATTCTCCCCCTGAAAGTAAGAACATATTGGTCAATACACCTTGATTTTCATTCGAAATCAAGAACAAGCTGAATTTGCACAGGTTGGGAACCAGCTACTAAGACCCGGGTGTACGCTGTATCACATCACTAGTCAAACCCCATATATCCTTCAGTAATTATTTTCCTACAAGGTTATGCTTAATTGGCCACTAACCTAACTGATTAATCATCTAGACGGTAAGAGCTGAAGGGCAACAAAAATATTTATTCGGTTGCAAATATTAAACCAAGGGGGGACGGGGGGCTGAAGTTGCTCCTTCCAGGCTGGGCGGCAGGGGCGGGTGGAAGGACAGCCCTGCTCAAGAGTCACGCACACACACAAATAAGAAAGAAACCGGTGTCTCACGTTCGTTACCGCTACGGTCGCGCAGATGCTCGCTACGGCTCTAAGTTGGCTTTGCCCGGCTCTGGAAGTGTTAAATTATTCCACACGCCACCGAAGCAGCGGGTTCTCCGAGCAGAGCCGCGGCTC
>KL256949.1:0-22329 GCA_000699545.1 Podiceps cristatus
ACAAAACCAGCTCCCTCCTGGCTGAACCCAGAACAGCTATCTACTCTCTCTGCTGTCCTGATTAATAAAATAAAAACAAACACCCCCCCCCAAAACAAACTCAAAACCCAAAGAAACCAAGAAAAAATTAAAAGGAAGGGAAAAAAAAAAAAAAAAACACCAACAAAAAACAAACAAACAAACAACAAAATGGTTTGTGTCCATTAGTGTCTAAAAGCTTTCATGGAATAGTTTGGGTTTAACACTTAAAGTTACATATATATGCATATATATCTATATGTAAACTTAGCTAAACATATTACACTTTCATTCATGTGATTAATAAGAATTCAACTAACAGATGTAGGCTTGCCAATCTCTCTCTCTCTGCTAGTTCTTCAGCATTTTCCCTAGTTTATAAAATATATGAATTTGGGATTACTTCATGAGGGTGTTTCTGTAGAAGCCATTAAAACACTTGTCACAATATAACTATCACTTGATGTGGGAAAGGAGGAAATTCTTTTTATAGAGAAAGCAAATGAATTGTCTGATTTTTGCATCCTTTTTCAACTCAGAGTCCCAGTGACAGGATTCAAAATGAAGGGTTGATCTGCAATTGAAGATATTTAAAGGTATCTCTTACTGTAATAACTAAGCACTGATTGCTTCAGGGCTTTTTTTGGCATTTTTCTGAGTCTTTCTGGATGGGTCTTATTCCCAAAGTCCAAGTTGAATGAAAGAACTATAAGGTACCGGGTTTGAATCTGGCAAATATGAAAGAGGAATAATAAATTCCTTAAAAGAAAGGAATCCATCTGATACTATTATGTTATCACTTAGAATTTTTCTACATAACCTGTTTCTTACCTGGCTTAGGGGCTAGGGAAATCTTTTTCAGAAAAGAAATTATCTGGTCTTTTCACTTAAAGTTTGGTTTTCCATAAGTTTATGTATAATGCTCTTCACTGAAGTCTATAAGAAGTTCTCTTTTTTTCACTTATAGATGTTAGGGACCACTATTTCTACGTAGAGGAAAAGGTCTGTGTGTGTATGTAGAAAGAAATTACTGCACTTATTTGAGACAATGGATTTTCTGTCCACTTGGGAATGATGAAGTGAGGCTTCTGGTCAGTCCTGCTTAATCTACTCTGGTGCATCACTGCATAGATCTATTATGCATCTACAGAGAATCATAGAATTGTTTTGGTTGGAAGAAACCGTTAAGATCATTGAGTCCAACCATTAGCCTAACACTGCCAAGGCCACCACTAAACCCTGTACCTGAGCACCTCATCTACCCGTCTGTTAAATCCCTCCAGGGATGGGGACTCCACCACCTCCCTGGGCAGCCTGTGCAGGGCCTGAGAGCCCTTGGGGGAAGAAATGTTTCCTGATATCCAATCTAAACCTCCCCTGGTGCAACTTGAGGCCGTTTCCTCTTGTCCTCTTGCCCGTTACTCAGGAGAAGAGACCCACACCCACCTCTCTACAACCTCCTTTCATGTAGTTGTAGAGAGCGAGAAGGTCTCCCCTCAGCCATTTTTCAACCCAGCTCCCTCAGCCGCTCTCCCAGCACTTGTGCTCCAGCCCTGTCCCAGCCCCGCTGCCCGGCTCTGGACACGCTACAGCCCCTCAATGTCCTTCTTGGAGTGAGGGGCCCAACCCTGAACCCGGCACTTGAGGTGCGGCCTCACCGTGCTGAGTACAGGGGGACGATCCCTGCCCTGCTCCTGATGGCCACACCATTCCTGATACAGGCCAGAACGCCTTTGGCCTTCTTGGCCACTGCCCTTTGGAAGAACCTTTGTGTATAATAAGCATATTCTCTACTTTGCCAGTAAGCATGTTCTGTTTTGCCAATAAGATGAGGTACTCTGCAACTTGCTTCTTCCCAGTCTCAGCAATGGCTCACACCTGTCCAACAAGAAGCTTTGAGCATGGAGATTTGAAGTCTTATATTCAGCAAGTCACTGAAGCTGCGGCGTGAAAACTATCTTGTTATTCAAAAATATTCATAATCTATTTTGAATTGCTTGTTACATTTGGAAGCCACTTCAATTGTTATTCATGTTTGCAGTGCTCATCCTAAGAAATATGGCATGCTAAATGTCATTCTATGCAAATACTCCAATGCTAGCTCTTTCAGACCCTTTTCAAATCCATTAATTATCTTTCAGCTCTCAGAGACTCTAGCTCCTGAAAGACATTAAAATTCCTTTTCTAAAATGATTTAAAACACTTCTGATAAAAGAGCAGATGTTGTACAGAATCACAAAGAGTTGTCATACAGATCAGTAGTGTCAGGGGTTCCGAAATCCATGAGTGAGGCTGCTGCAGCTCCATGGCCCCAGGTCCGTGCAGTAGCAAGGCCAAACATGCACTCTCAGTAGACATTTGCACAGAAATACACATACATAGCTCATGTATACGTATATACACAACTGACCGCACACATCAGACACTCAGTGCTCACGCAAACCCAACAGCACCCAGTGCCTTGCCCTCTTCCCCTCTCTGGCTGATCAAGATTGAATCATAGAATCATAGATTGGTCTGGGTTGGAAGGGACCCCAAGGATCACAGAGTTCCACCCCCCCTGCCACAGGCAGGGCCACCAACCTCCAGGCCTGGACCTACACAAGGTTGCCCAGGGCCCCTTCCAACCCGGCCTTGAACACCTCCAGGCATGGGGCATCCACCCCCTCTCTGGGCAGCCTGTTCCAGCCCCTCACCACTCTCTCTGTAAAAAACTTCCCCCTAATATCTAATTTAAACCTTCCCTCCTTCAGCTTCAATCCATTCCCCCTTGTCCTGCCATTGAAGCCTGTCTGTTAGCGGGAAATGCCTATATTTGTATATATAATGTCTCACTGGTCCCCCGACACTGTGGTCTCTCCAGCAGCTGGAAATCAGGAGTCTGGCCCAAGGCATGGCCAGAAAAGTGCACTGACCAGCAATTTGTTTACGCACAATTGTCCCTTTTTATCCTCTTACTCTATCCCTCCATTTTCACATTTGTTCCTCCCCAAATCATCTTGATCCCTCCTTTTCTCCACATTCAGTTCCTCTCCTAAACATTCCGCTACAAGTCTTGTGCAGTCCTACTACAATGTCCTTCCCCTCTATCCCATAATGAGTTCCCTATCCCTCAGCAGTAAGCTAAAGAGGGCTATAGAGAAAAATCAAATGCATGCAGGTAATTTTTCTATTCACATCCCTAATGGTTCAGGCCGTTGGGGAGGTCTTGAACTGATGATGATACTGGTTCTTGGTAAAGCCAGCTGAAGACCGAGAGCCTGTACTTATTCTCTGTGCCATTTTCAAAAGATTTATTTCTGTTACAAGCTTGGCTGGAGATTTTCTGGTATTCATTTCACTTTTCAACATTTTGTTTAAGCTCATGTTAGTTTAAATTTATGAAAGCAACGTACATCTCCCAGACATGTTTGTTATAAAGGGTGGTTGGCATTTGATTTGTTGCCCAAATATGACAGTTTGAGACAGATTTTACAAAAGCACGATGCTCTATCTTTTGAAAAATAGCATAAATTAATATATTTGGTGATTTTTCCTTTTTCATACTATATTTATTTATATTGTATTTCTTGAAGATTTTATTACTATTGTGACCATAGCAGAGAAGAATTAAAATTTCTTTAGAATAACAGCTTCTAAGAGTTGTCAAAAATTAAATTATTCTCACAAATTGGAAGTTAGAGGAAGAGTGTTTCTTCTAGAAATATTTGACTTGAATTCTAAAATCAGATCCTAAAATTACTACTTGTTTCTTTAGAAGCAATATTTCTTATTTCTTTTAAGAAAGGTTTTCTTTGAGAAAGGATCGCAGAAATACACCACAGTTTAAAAAAAAGAAAAAAAAAATCCATCAAAGGGATTTTAACTAGGGCATAACTAGTAAATATTTTACTCCATCGCCCATCACTGTATCATATTAGTATGCATGAAATTTCTGAATTCAGGTCAAATTTGGAAAATAGTTTCACTAGGAGTCTTAAAATTGGAAGAGTCACCATAGGCAGTTACCTTGCCCTGTTCTGTCTTCCAGCAGTAATTCCAGAACTGGGTAGGCTTACTCCACGGTCAGTAATCCCCAGTAGTATTAAATGTGTGGCTTTTTCAATTAAGTTTTGAGATAAACATGAACAATGTTTTGCCAGAAGACTTCTGGCATGCATGAAATCTGTATTTAAGTCCTCTCTATGAGTAATTCAATACTGAGATTCTAATTGAAGTCTTTGACACCACAGAAGAACGCTGTTACCGTAAAGCTATGGAGCACCATGGGATGAGCATCTTGGCCTCTCCTTTTGAAGCTGTTCTAATTTATGTGCCAGAGAAACATCATCTGGGTCACAGCTGAGAGCTTGAAATCGCCGTTGATTCATTGGGCAGAAATTCTGAACTGAGTTTCATTTTGTTCAACCCAACATTAAGGAAAAAAAAAAAAAAATTGATTCACCCTTTGAACTGGAAAATCAGATATTTTAGTCTGTTGGTTTGAAAGTATTTGGAAGCAGATTCCTTTCAGCTTGGCATTGGAGTGACCTCAGATAACTGTGTGTAGGTGCCCTCCAAACCAGTGATGGAAGTTTTTAACAGAGCGAAGGTAATACGAGTTTCACCAGTTGTCCAGTGTAGCGATGGATAGGGTTAGGGAAAATGGGTGGGAGGGTCATCTGGAGTGGTGCAGAGACATTGTCTTGGGTTTCTAGTTGGGAAGTAATCGATCGAGGGAGAAAGTCAAGGAGGCGATCTTGAGCTTTGGGCGTTAATGCTTCAGTGGCATTGCTCCACATGAAGAGCAGGTGGATGCCACGGGGCGTGTTACAAAGCCAACCTTCATAGAATCATAGAATCACAGAAGGGTCTGGGTTGGAAGGGACCCCAAGGATCACAGAGTTCCAACCCCCCTGCCACAGGCAGGGACACCAACCTCCAGGCCTGGATCTACACAACCTTCGCCCGAAGGGAAAGACAGGTTGTTTCCTCTGCGCTGCCACCGTGACCCTGCCCTGTTGCCTTCGTTTCTCCAGACCTGCTCCCTTCCCTGTGCTGAATGATGAAACCAGGATTATTTCCAGTCTTTCAAAAACTGAAACTGGAAAATTTCGAGAATGGTTCAGTAATGATTACACAGAAAAAAGTTACTAACAAACTTACACAAAAATTTTTCATTCAGTTGAGTAAGTGTTGTAAATGAGGTAGTAAAAGATATTTTCAATTTTAAAAAGCAAGGTTTTATTTGTTAAGAATGTAATTGTAAATACCGCTGTAATTCACCTAAAAATTTGGAACCTTGAATTCTAATCCGTGTTACCAGGATTATTTCAGCTACTTACCCAATCACATCTAATGAGAAAGATATAAGCAGTCCTTGGAGCAATAAACTTTATCTGGGAGTCTTCCCTGCACCCTCCTTGGTCCTCCTCCCTGCCTTAAGTATGCTTCCTTTAGTGCTCTTTATTTTTGACCGCATTTTCCATGGCAGTCATCCACCTTTAAAAGCAGTTGTGAAGAAGCTTCATTCTCCCATACAGATTAGGCTTTAATTTTGGATACGGTTTCAGAAAGTGGTAGTCAATGAGAGGAGTAATGAAAACGACAGCGTGAAAATTTGAAATACCCTCCCTAATGTCTGAATCCTAAAAGGTACACAGTCAATGCATAAAAGACTTTAATTTATTGTCTTTCCATTTACCATTCTGAACACATCTGGAGTGCACTTTTCCCATATTACAAAGGCCAATATTCTGAGTACTGCTTTAGAGTGAGGGAACATGAAATGTGATAATCAAACAACACTCTGCTTTCCTCTGAGAAGTGTCAGATCATAGCGTGCTGATCGCCAGCTCTCTCATTTTTCTCTGTTTTAATCCCTTTGTCAGAGGCAAATACTTTTAAAACTGTAAGTCTGCAAGATCTTATGGCTGAAGGCTGCTGTTTATATATGAAAACTGGAAAAGGAGATCCTTCTATAGTGCCGATGGAATTTAAATTTATTTTTATAACTACTAAAAATAAAAGTCTAGACTCTCCACTGATTTTGATTTGTGATGTTTGTAGATCTCATTCATCCATAATTTTTCCAAATTTGACTTACATAACTGTGCTTGGCTTTTTTTTCATGTTTGTTTTAATTGCAGATAATTCAGTTTATATACTCTGGTTATATTATTAAGTGATTTCTACAGTATTTGACAAAACTTATGTTGCTTTTCGTCACAAAAATATATCAACCCTATCTTTCTTTATTGTTTTAAGTCACTCTTTATTACTTTGATCATGCTGTTATTTTATGGCTAACTTGCTAGATATGATTTTCCACAAACATGTGCCTGAATTAAGCTACTGTTCAGTTAATCTCAATATATTTCCCACTGGCTGAAGCAATTTTCATTTTCTCCTCTCCTTTTTCTTTTAGTGTGTTCCTTCTCTATCGCTTCTACATCTGAGAAAGCTGTCGGTGCAGAAAAGCCCTCTTTCTCTTTGTTCTGAGTCTGTATAGCTAATAGAAAAAATACTATTTGATCATGAGGGCTGTCCTTTATAGATACCTGGGCACGGCAGAAATTATGTTGAATTTAGAGTATAACACTGAAACAAAAAAAAATAAGTATAAATTCCTCATGACTACTATATGCTGGGAAGTTAAAAGAAAGTTTCAAAGCCAGAGGAATGAGGTTCTGGAATAACCCAGACATAGACAACAGAGGCAGAAGGTGGTGAGGGAGTTGTAGAATAAATCTGTTTATGATGAAGGCTGGAAGACTGTGTACTCTGGCTGCAGGGGAAGCAAGTACCTCGACATGATGATCTAGGAATCCTTCCCGTCCCGTGTTCCTGCATGCAACGTGATCTGGTTGAGTGCCAGGATTATACACACTACATATAAAAACATTTTCGCCCACTTTTAATTCTACCCAAAGGATACCTTGAGGTTGCATAGTAGGACAACCTTTTTATTTTCTATCTTCATTTATTTCCACATTTCCCTTTTTTTTCCTGCACTTTGGCTATGCTTTTTCTGACTAAGCCAATCTCCTTTGCCTCAGTAAAACTTAAAGATGTGCAACTAGGTTTTTGGGGGGTTGGTTTTGTTTTGTTTGTTTGGTTTTTTGTGGTGGGTTTTTTGGTGTGTTTTTTTGGTTTTGTTTGTTTGTTTCATTTGTTTTTTATTTTTTTTTCAATTTCAATATGAGGTGGAAATGCTCAATTAGCTGTAAATGTGCTAGTTTAAGGAGCAGAGATGCTCTAGCTAGGCTAGCATAGAAATTTGTATGGACTAATACACCTGCGGACAAGTGCATCGAATGCACGCACCCGATGACAGTTCCTGACAGTTAAGCAGAGTTTTTACACCTCTCATGTTTCTTAATATGCTTCCACGGTGACACCTATACTTGCAGCTCTCACTAAGGATTATTTTTTTTTTATGTTCTCGTTAAAAATCTAACAATAATCACGTATAGTTTAAGAACCTTTTGTTGCACAAAACATACTGACCTGCCTTTCTATGTGTTGGTGGAGGTCCTAGATCCCTTTGTGTTTTGATCCCTGCACCAGTGTAACTTCACAGTGTGAAGTTCAGGTATCTTCTTCATCCCTCTGCACAGAAGCTCTTGCAGCTTTTGAAACATTCATGCATTGTGTGTAGTTATATAAGGGGCTATGTTACATCAACACCTGTATGAATTCCGATTGAAACTGGGAATGAAATGTAAAATGCTTCCAAGTCAAGTTTAGATGAAAGATCACTATAGTCCGTGAAAATAATTTTTCTAATGTAATTCCCAATTTTGGAAAGATAAGGCTTCGTTTTCATGTAGATTGATGCTTTGGGCATGATTTCAGAAATCTTTGACAAATTCTTTTATGGCGCAAAAAAATAACTGCATTGGGTCTCAAATATAGGTTACCGTAAATAATGTGTGCAGATTATGTGAACAGATAATAGAGATGAAATAATTTAATTCTTTAAAAGTGCTATTGTACCTTCTATCTCTTGCTTTATGTCAACCTGCAAGTCCTCTCCTTTGTATTCTTTGTTGTCTTCTTTCTCTTATCTTTTCTTATCGTAAGCTTATACCATAGACTTTCCCTGGGCTGGTGACCCTCCTTGGTCTGCTTTTCTCCTTTCTCATGCTGTCTCATACTGGAGTACAATTTTTCTATTTAATTTTTTCCTCTTTTTTTTCTGTCCTGACCACAAAACCCTGAATTTGTCCAACATTAACATGCCTATTCTCTTAATGAAGGTCAGCGTGTTGCAGAAAGGCTTTTTTACTTTCAGCAGTGTTTATTTCCCACATTTTTAATAATGTTGTTAAGAATATGCTATATGCAGCTGTCATTTTCACAACCTGCCCATTTCCCTTATCTCAGGCTCATCAGAAAGCTGGGGGATCAGCAGGCAGCAATACCTCTTGCTATATTATTCCCCAGGCTACAGCGTGCTTGGAAATGTGCTCTGTTCAGAGCCAGGTGATCCCTGCTTCTCTCAAGTCAAGTCATGTCGTTCACAAATAAGAACTAAGTATAAAAAAAAAGCATAAACTATCAGGGATACAAAGCAATGCAAAATTGACCCCTTAAAGCATCCAGTGAGCTGATCAATCTCTCCATCAATCCTACCCACCTCCACACAGTGCTTCCCATGAGTTGACGTTAGTAACTGGCTGCTCCTTCTGTTCTCAGAGCTCGTTGGGAATTTTTGATAAATTTTGTTATGAAAACATGGCTTACTGGAAAACAGCAACCCTTTGAAACTGAAGCTTATCTCAAAAAAATATCAATTTCAACTAAACTTTTCATTGGGGAATTTTTTTAATGTGATAATAGAGCATGATGGAGCTGATTCTAATTATGATTTTGAAGTTAATTCACAGTGCCAAGGGCATAGATATAATCTACCTACTAACGCGCTTGGCTGTACAGTATTTGTGTGCCACTTCAAGCCCCAGAATGAAAGTAATATCCAGAATGATGGAATCTGTCTGCCTCATGGAGAATGTAGCAGTAGTTTTCTTAGAGTGCTTCCTTTTTTTGTGCCTGCTAGGAAGTTGTGTGTGCTTTTCAAATGCTGTTCCTTTCTATATCTGATACGTTTCACTCATATTTATTAATCACAATTCTCTTTACAATTCATAAATTGTTATGCAGAAACACATTAAATGATTAAATTCAAGACTTTAATTGTTTGGACTTATAGAAAAATATTTTTCTTTGTCAATTACATTCATGTTTGTCCTTTTTTACAATAACTAATTTAATAAATTTGCTGTGCACGGTTCACCAAAAAGATGGCAAATTTTCCTAGTAATTGCTAGGAAATTCAGATAACTAATAGTAATTATTTGAATAGTTTTGTCTTGTTCATGTTATTAAATATTCTGCTCATTTTGAATGTACTTCTTGTCTCATTGCTGCAGTTATCTGGTAAAGAAGGAAACAATTTTCAATAAGAAATCTCAAATTTTTAGAAAAAACATAGAGGTTGTGGGAAAACTACTAGCTAAACAAAGAAACAGGCTTTCTGCGGTGCTGAATCACATGTCCCAGTATCTTTCTGCATGGCAGAAATCTGTTCTGCTTCTTACTGATTGTTGGAAGACGGTCCTGCCCCGTTCAGTGCCAGACCTACCCAAATGTTTCCAGGTTTCCTTGGAAAAGGTATAATTGGGTTCACTCCTGGCTGGAGTGTGAGAGCAAACTAGCCGTGTACAGCCTTGGACACTCAGGTTTATCAGGCCACTGGAACAAAGCAAGGAGAGAGTCAATTTGGCAATACAGGTGCTACTTCAAGAGAAAAAGAAACATTTTCCTTGTCTTCTTGTAGAACATTGAAGTTCAATTGCGTGACTTTTGCCAGGATACAAATAAGGCCACGTTATAATTTAGTTATGTTTGAATTTTTCAATTTGTTTCTATGGGTATTGATATCTTATGAAGTCTAGTGTGTTCTCATGTTCCCCTGCACCAACCACAATGTTGAACACTGAAAATGTTCATGTTGATGTTCATGAACGCTCCAGTTCAGTGAAGGCTAATAAGTTGTTTAGTTTATCCCTGAAGAATGTTAAACTGTGGAGCAGCTGAGAGCGGCAAACAAAGAGGGATTAGAAATGGTAGAGTATTCTCACATCCAAAACAATTTACTTCTGAATTGAAATTTAATTAATGTTTTACAGTACATAAGTGTATCAGTGATGGTTTCAAATGCGCTATATAATCTGAGTATTAATTAGAAAAGTTCTTTCTTAAAAGTAACATTTGTGAAATAATTGTTTGATTGTCATAGATATGTGGCTAAATATCTTAAAGTTCTTTATTCTGTATTCTTGGTATTTTACTGTTCCTTAGGAAAGAATTAGTTAGATTAATTAAAATCACATATTTTAATGGTCTAGGAATTGAATAAGATGATGTCCTATTGGATCTAACTGTGAATATTGAATCTAAAATACATACTAGCTTTAAAGATACCCATTGTGCTTTAAAATACAGTGATTCATCTTCCATCACTCTAAATGTCAAATGTAAAGTGAGTCAAATTTAAGTGAACTAGATTGTATATTCAATTCCAGAGAGACGCAGCTCTAGTAGCTGAAATGTAATGGGAAAAGATCAGGCTGGATCATATGTAGTATTTTCTGGCCTTGAAATCTATTAATGCGATGAGAACAGTGGTCATTCTTCCTCAGAGAGAGAACAAAATCCCAACTGAAGTGAAAGGGGAAATGAGTTTCAGGCACATAGTAGTAAAGATTTAGAAGAAAATATTAAGGAAGGGCGGATGAAGATTTAACAGTCATTCGTGTGAAGCTTTGGGAATTATGAATAACATTTTTAATGCATATTTGTATGTAGTAAGTGTACAGCATTCTTCAGTATGAAAATACTCTACCACATTACTTCCCAAATTTTCAAAAATGATTATACAATGTTAGATAAAGATTAGTACTGAAATGAACTATTTTCAGTTATGGAGAATGGATTTTAAAGTATTGTAAACAAAATACAATGTTTTAAGATAGGAGGTAAATAATCAATATGATTATTAAGGTAGGAGGAATGTAGACAGTGAGAAATCAACCATCAAAGACCAGATTTTGTCCATTATTCCTGAATCAGAAACTTGACTGGAATGGACGGAAAGGGGTCCCACTCTGGTGAGTTTCTAGACAAGTCCAAAGGGGATAAAATTGCAGATCTTTGCATCCTGAAGGATTTGATTTTGTTTGTTTTAATAATGCAATGGCATCTGTGAGGAAACGATTAAAAACCTGCTTACATTATTTAAATATACCCTATTAGCAATTATGGGTTATTCAAACATATCATATTATTATTTTGTATCGTAAACACTGCTCTGTATGGAATCCGCAACTCAGTTTGGGTCTATACATTGTTTTAATTTAGAATAGCTTCTCATCAATGCTTTTTCTCTAATTACCAAGAGAATGCTCTAAAATTCTTTAATTAGGTCATGGATCAGTTCTTATGTCTTTTTAATTGTGGACATATAGAAGAAAAGACAAAATCCAAGAGAGATGAATTAATCAGACCATAGCTTTATTAATTTCTTCCATTTGAGAGCTACTCAGGAATGGTATGTACAATCAAACTGTCATTGTTTCCTTAATTATTTCCAGGTGTTTGGAGTATTGTCAGCATCCTCTATGGATCATAGCTGTTCTCTAGACTGCTGCTTTGTGCCCGCCATCTTCTATGTCTTAATAAACACTTCAAGGCTTTGGAAAAAAACAGCATTTCCTCAGTGTCTTAACCATTAGGAGATTTAGTCCATTCCTTTCTTCATAGGCAGATGCTTACCTTTAAGTCTGATTATGATTCCAAAAGTTCCAGTAGCCCAACGCAACATATTTATGAACCCCCACCAAAAAAATGTGCCAGTAATCAACACTGCTGCATCTCAGCCATCCCTTTAATCTTTTTTTTCCTCTATGCCTTCCCTAGCAACTCGCACTAGGCTAAAATAGCAATTAATTTTTTGAAGACGTGGATTAAAAGATATCTTCTTTACCCATGATAAGTCCACTCAATGATTTCCATAGCAAGTGGTGTATAAAAAATTGACAGCTTTTTATGTCTGTGTATGAAATGTATCTAACTCTACAGGGACTTTTTGAATCAAATTCATAGTTTGTTACCAAAATGCTATGCATTTTACAGTTATTTTTCAACGTGTTTTCAGCCCATCATGTTGGCTTTGGTGTTTGTCTGATGTAAAAGAAGACGACGGTTCAGTGTGATGAGAAAGTAGAAAATGGGTGTTTTTTTCTCTGATTAGATTTTTGCCAGCTTACAGAAAAACAATTTACTATAGTAGGAAATGCCTGTCAGGCTTGGCAAAGTGAAGGCAGCAGCAGTGCACATGTGTGTCGAGCAAAGGAAACACAATTATTGCCGCTCCAACTTAGTCATGTATCATTAGAAAATTGGTTGAAGGGAGTAACTTCTTTTAAATAGGATTCCCATTCTGTATCCATAAAATTAAGTGATTGTGCCTTTGTTGATCAAGATACTGCAAGTTACTTACTAGTCCTAAAGAAGCCATGATCAAAATACTTGTTTTGCTTTTGTCACTACTGTTAAACATTATGTGATTACATCTGAAGAACAGAGCTGATAAACTCCAGAGAGTAGATCATCTTGACTTCCAGTGTTAAGAAATTGTACAGTCTGGGCCTTGTTCCAGCACTGTTGTGGTACCAGCTGTAGTGCACGCTCCTGAAGTTGATATCTGGAGGAAGGAGAGGTTTCACAAAATCAGAGGCTGGAAGGGACCTCTAGAGATAATCTAGTTCCAGGCCTCTACTTAAAGCAGGCTCATCTAGAGCAGGTTGCCCAGAACAGTGTCCAGTCAGTTTTGGATATCTCTGCTGACAGAGACTCCACGACCTCTCTGGGAAGCTTATTCTGGTTTTCTATCATTCCCACAATAAAAATAAAAAATAACAATTAAAAAAAAGGAAAATCCATTTCCATTTTTGCCCATTTCCTCTTGTCCTTTTATTAGATACCACTGAGAAGAGCCTTGTTCTTCATTCCCTCCTATCAGGTATTTGTATGCATGGGTAAGGTCTCCCTGAGCCATCGAGCTCTCTCAACCTGTCCTCATATGACAGATACTCCAATCCCTTATTCATCCAGTAGCCCTTTGCTGGTTTTTGCCCCAGTATGCCTCTATCTGTCTTGTACTGGGGAACTCAGAGCTGGATACAGCACTCCAGGTGTGGCCTCACATGTTCCAGAGAAGAAGGATCACCTCCCCGACCTTGCTGGCCACACCGTTCCTAACGCAGCTCAGGATGGTGTTGACCTTTGCTGCAAGGGTGCATTGCTGGTTCATGTTCATGTTGTTATCCACCAGAATCCTTGGGTCCTCCTCTGCCGAACTTCTTCCGGCTTGTTGACCCTCAGCATGTGCCGATGCCTGGGGTTACTCCTCCCCAGTCGCAGCACTTTGCAGTTCCCTTTCTTGAGCCTCATTACGTTTCTGTTTGCCCATTTCACTGGAGTGTTGAGGTGTCTCTGAACAGCAGCACAACCATCTGGTGTATCAACTACTCTTCCAAATTTTGTATCATTGGCAAACTTGCTCTCTGTTCCACTATCTAGGTCATTAATTAAGAGGTTAAACAGTCTTGGCTCCAGTATTGACCCATGGGACACCCACTAGTGACTTGCCTCTGGCTGGACTTCACACCGCTGATCACAACCCTGTGAGACTAGCAGTTCGGCCAATTTTTAGTGAACCTCACTATCCACAGAGCAAGCTCACACTTCATCAGTTTATGAAGATATTATGGGATGCGGTGTGAGAATTTTACCAAAGCTGAGATAAGGAACATCCCCTGCTCTCCCTCTGTTCAAGGTCAGGTTGGTCAGGGCTTTGAGCAACCTGATCTAGTGAAAGATGTCCCTGCCCATGGCAGAAGGATTGGACTAGGTGATCTTTATAGGATTCTTGCAACCC
The DNA here is from genome assembly GCA_000699545.1 of Podiceps cristatus. Taxonomy (NCBI): domain Eukaryota; kingdom Metazoa; phylum Chordata; class Aves; order Podicipediformes; family Podicipedidae; genus Podiceps; species Podiceps cristatus. The sequence goes on from KL256949.1 coordinate 14,003, forward strand.
AAACCATTCCATGATTCCCCTTGTCATCTCATTGTAGAAGGCTATCAGATTAATTGAGCATTGTTTTCTACTTCATAAATTAGTTCTGACTATTCCAAATTATCTTATTTTCCTTCATAAATTTGGAAATGGCTTCCAGGAGTATTTGCTCCATCTCCTACAGGGATCCAGGTGAGGCTGCCTGGCCTGTAGCTCTCTGGATCCTGTTTCTTTCCCTTCTCAAAGAAAGGAGTGACATTTGCTTTCTTCGAGTCTTCATGAAGTTCTGTGATCTTTCAGAGATAATTGAGGGTTAACTGGGGGAGCTCCCTTGGCATCTGTGGGTGCACCCCGTCAGGGCTCATGGGCTTAGGCATGTCCAGTCTATTTAAATGCTCCCTAACCAAGGGTCAGCCTACCTGCCCCCTTTCCCACTGCTCTCTGGGGCCTGGCATTCCCAAAGACAAGTCTTACCAGTAAAGGCTGGTTATTTAGCCTGGTTATTATTTTTGTAAATATTAGTCATCTCTTATTCCACTTAATATGACCACACTGATATTTTTAAACAGGTTTTTATCAGAGTATTTGTTTGTAAATGAAATCCTATGAAAGACCACATTTATGAAAATAAATAAGCATGTTTGCTTTTTGTCAGCTACACTTGCAGGTTGTTTATTTTTTGAAAAAAATCATTTCATCACCCTTTAATTTCTCTTTGATATACATGCATAGATATGTACATATATTTTTGTGTGTGTAGCTGTCTAAGAACATCACGGAATACTTACACTTTTCTGTTGTTTATTAACATTTTCCCTAGCTACTGGTATAATAAAAATATGTTATTATCAGTAAAAGATAGGAAGCAATCAGCCTAATAATTTGTAATAATATATTCAAAAAATTAAAAAAAAAAATCTGAATGGATGTGTGTCTGTGTGTGTATATATATATAGTTTCTGAATATGTGTTTGTATACATAGAAATGTATAAATGTATACATTTGTTGACTTCATCTGTTTTTCTGATTTTTTTTTTTTTTTTTTTTTGCCTTCCAGTTGATTTTCACTTTCAATATGTAGTAGTCACTTAACACCTTTCCAGTTGTTTGGGGCCTTATTCCATTTTAAAATGTTAATGATGAGAAGTAGAAACCTGGATAGGATTCAGTTAGAGACATGCAGTGAACTGTACATTCCTTTTGCCCGTTTGACATTCGGTTTTTTTGAATGTTCAGTTTTAGGGTAATACTGAATCATTCAAAATGTTGGTGACCTTTGCAATCATCAGTTGATAGCTTTTTGTAGAAGTTACATTTATAGCACTTGAATTACCTTACACAGATTACTAGGGGACTTTTATGTGTACATGATTCTGGTTAAATACAGGTAACGACATCCTTAACTGCTCCTATATGAGTGCCTGAATTTAAGATCCAAAATGAAATGATATCTTGATTTTGAAAATCTAAGGGAAAAGGGCTTTTTTTGAGAATCAGGTCTAAAAGACTCCATTTCTAGGTGCTGTAACTTTGTTAGGAGAAAGTAACTGCGTATGGCTAAATCTAATCTTGCATTATCCCTCAAGGAAGGATAGATAGAGTAAGTCCCCCGATTAAATCCTATAAGAGGTTTGATAGTGATGTTGGGAGACAGTTTGAACCTTTTCAAGCTGATGAGATCCCAGAACCTAAATAATAACTTTGGACACATCTTGTAGTCATTATTTAAGTGCAGGAAAGTGGCTTGTTATGTGGCTGGTATTAGATTCACAGAATCATAGAATGGTTGAGGTTGGAAGAGACCCCTGGAAGTTATCCGACCATCCTGCTCAAGCAGGGTGGCCTAGCGCTGGTTGCCCAGGACCGTGTCCAGATAACTTTTGAGTATCTCCAAGGACTGAGACTCTACAACCTCTTGGTGGAACCTGTTCCAATGTTCAGTCACCCTGACAGTAAAAAAAAGTGTTTCCTGATGTTCAGAGGGACCCTCCTGTGTCCCAGTTTGTGCCTGTTACCCCTTCAAGAAGCCTTTGGACAAGGCCCTCAGACACATGGTGTGAATCTTGGGGTTGTCCTGTGCAGGGACAGGAGTTGATCTTCTTTCATTTGTGAGTTCTGCAAATGTGAATGCATGGACACTGATCAGTCTGAAGAAACGGGGTTGGGGATGCTGTGTGAAACTGAGTCATGGAATCACTGAATGGCTGAGGTTGGAAGGAACCTCTGGAGGTCATCTGGTCCAACCCCCTGCTCAATAGGGCCACCCAGAGCTGTTTGCCCTGGACAAAGTACAGATGACTTTTGAAGTTCTCCAAGGAGGGAGAATCCATAACCTCCCTGGGTGACCTGTGCCAGTGCTCAGTCATCTTCACTGTAAAACAAAAAGTGTTTCCTGATGTTCGGAGGGACCCTCCTGTGTCCCAGTTTGAGCCCATTGCCCCTTGTCCTGTCCCTGGGCACCACTGGAAAGAGCCTGGCGCCATCCTCTTTGCACCCTCCCTTCAGGTATTTATGGACGTTGGTGAGACCCCCTGAGCCTTCTCCAGGCTGAACAGTCCCAGCTCTCTCAGCCTCTCCTCATAGTCCATTCCCTGGACTCTCTCCGGTCTGTCCACGTCTCCCTTGTCCTGGGGAGCCCAGCACTGGACACGGGGCTCCAGGCGAGGCCTCACCAGGGCTGAGCAGAGGGGAAGGATCACCCCCCTCGACCCGCTGGCAATACTGCAAAGGAGGACAGTGGTATCCCGGGCTGCATTAGGCAAACCCAAAAGAATTCTAAAAGAAATAAAAACCTTTCACTCCCATCCAAAATGGATCTAAGCACATGGTACCTTGTCCAGCTATGAGCTGTAATTTCACACAAGCAGCAGCTCTACCAGTAATTATTAGAATTCAAGAACTAAGCTAGATTTCAGTGTTGATTTTTTTTTTTTTTCCTGGGGGGAGGGGGGCGGTTTTGGTTATTTTTTGTTTTGGATTGGGGTTTTTGTTTTCATTATGAGGGTTTCTTTAATGTGGCTTTCTCCACTGAATGTTCTAGGGTTTCTAAGTCATTTTCTAACCCAGCTAAGATTCCTTATTTATAAAATGTAAATCAGATGAACACTTTTTTCTCACTGGGTGCCAAAGAATTTAGAATGTGGGTTTAGAAAGAAAATGGCTGACGCTATTTGCCTAATGAAAAAGGCGTATGAATGCTGAAGTATTGCCTTTAATCTGTCCTGGCTCATCACAAAAATGCATGAAGCGAAAAAGGAACAATAGGAAACCCAGTGGCAGAATACTACTTATTTAAATTGAAGGACAAATGGGGCATGAGAAGAAATGGATATAAATTATCTACAAATACAGTTAGTATGGAATTAAAATGTCTCTAATGAAAAAAAAAAAAAACAAAAACAAAAACAAAACCTGACAGATTCTGAAGTTAATTTTGGAATGTGTTTCCTACTTCCAGTACAATTAATTGGGGTTAAATGTCTCAGCTGTTTCTAAGATGGAAGCTTGATAAGTTTGTGAGTGTAGTTATTATCATATTGAGATTATTATTAATTATATTATGACATGAATGTCTGCAGTGGCAAGGAAGCAGACCTGATGACTCAAGATGTCTGTGTTTCTTGAGCTAATTTTCACTGAAAGTAATTAATATAGATTACAGAACAACTTGAAATGAGTTTGGAAAGAAATGGATAACTAAAAGTAGGGTTGGCTCTTTCCAGATAAAAAGGTTTTTCTGAAAAATAATTTGACTAGCTGTAGCTCCAACATTACCTTTGACCTAGAAGTGTTTTGGTACTATTGCTGTACGAGGGTAGAAAGATGTTAATTGGCACCCAGATAGACAATCCTTCCTCCCCAATAATGGCTGGATTCCAAGGTTATTGGATTTTAAATTGTGAACTACTAGTTCTTTGTAAGGTTTAAGCAACCTACTATGAACTTGTATATTAATACTTTTTTGATTTGTTTATTTGTCTAGTTAATTCTTTTTACTTAATTATTTTGGAGAAGATTTATTTCACCTAACTCTAGCTTTCTAATGTTAAATAATTAATCTAAACTTTTTAAACTGTTGTTTTGACCCTCCACGTATTTTCCCTCTGTCCACCAGTTTTGATTTTCAAATATATTTGCTAATTATATCTCCTTGGATAGTCAAGCCTAAGAAGATAGTTTTCCTGCTTGCTTTCATGGTGCCTCTGGCCAATTACCAAATATCGTGTCCTTCTTTCATAGTTCAATATTATTATTTATCTGCAGCTACAGACTGGTAAATTGGCAGAAAACTTTAAAATCTCTTCAGGACCAAGATGGAAGTTAAACAGTTTGTAGGCATCTGATTCCAAAATCCAAAGCTTGTTTTTGCTGCCACTTCACTGTGGATATACCTGAAGTTCAAGAACTTTCACATGCAAAACTTTTGTTGCCGGATGCTCTGAATCACTTCCATCTCATCCAAATCCAATTTAGAGCTTAAGTAATGGAAAGCCTTGCTGGGATTTTCATCCCGTTGAGGTTCCGTCAGCTCGAGATGCTCTAGGAGTGCATCTGGGATCAGACTTTCTACAAAAAGCTGTGATAGTTGGTTTCCTTTAAGAAATAACAGAAGGGAAGATTGTTCCCAATTGTTACACTGATTAGTCGAATCCAGTTGTCCCATTTTGGATCAAGTTCCCAGGTTAGGAAATTCAAATCTAACCCTTGCCCACAGGCTGGACTCTGAGCTATTCTGTGGTCGCTCTCAGCCTCTCCTTTTACATGGAATAATTTGTGTCACTGACTCAAAAACAATAATTAAAAAAAAAAAAATGTGGAAATTACATTCCCAATTTTTAGCACACTCTCAGCCAAGAGTTGTTGACAATTTTTTCCAATAAGTTTTTGATTTAAAGTGTGTGTCAGAAAAATCTTTGTGGCCTCAGAGTTCCTTGCTCCTAGTTTCAGTGATTTTTGGCAGATGGGTGAGGTACATGGGGACGTAGGTGCAGCAAACCCCCTCTGCAGAGGTTCCCCTCCACAGAAATTTCATCGATTCTCTGGAGAGAGCGGGTACCTAGAGCTTTGCCTCTGCCATGCTGAGCAATATAACATTTAAGCATGTTTAGAAATTTGTTTTGTCGTCTCTTTACCTGACAATGGTTGTTTGTTCCTTGTCCCTTTAGAAATGTTTTGAGAGTTTTGGCAACCTTATGGAAATGTAAAAAAAGTATGCAGCTTTAGAAATGAGCCATTGGAATTTTTCTACTGAAATTGTATATTATCAGCTTATCATCCAAGATACACTGCGCACAAGTTATACTAAGAACACACAGTCCTAATGGTAATATAATAAGGAAAAGAGTTCTGGTGGGAATTATTCACTGTGTCTGTCTTAAGTCACTCCTCCACTATCTGCATCGTCTTATGGGAAGTTATGCCATCTGGGATTTTTTTTTTTTCTTTTTGGATGTTGTTATAATGTTTTTAAAAGCAAAATAAATATGCTTTGATTTCACATTAGAGGAACTTTTTTTTTAGTTTCTACACTGGAGACAAACAGGATTTTTTTTTTTTTTTCAATAATAGCAAAGTTTGGGTTAATATACAGTCTTGTTCAAAATGATATTTGCTCCTCTTTCAGCCTGCTTTCCTGGGGAAATGAGGCTTGCAGAGTTATTGATCTCTTGGTAACTCCTAATATATTCAAATTATTGTCCAATTTCAACCTATGCAAAAAAAGTAAATTTAATTTAAAAAGTAAAAAAAACCCCAAAAACAGTGACAGGAAAGAGAATACAAAATAAAAAGCTTGCGTTCATGCCAAGAGCAAGGCAGGTGCAATTCAGCCTTGTCTTTGCCACCGGCTGCCGGGTCTGGTGGCGCATGCGTAGTCCTGGCAAGGCAGAGCACATGCTGTTTCTCTCTGAAAGCGTCATGGAAAAAATACGATGGAATGGGTTTTCAGACAATACAGTAGTAAGATAGGTGAAAATTAATATAAACCTATTAATTCATCTGTAGAGGCGTAAACTTTTATTATATGAACAAATAAAATTGTGATTTGAAAAGGAGGTCATAACAAACTCAAATATAGACGCTTCTGAAAGTTTATGATGCATTTAGAGAATGCTGAATTTTAAAAACAGCAAGTTGCCTACAGAGCTGCCTTTCAGCAAAGGTTAAGACTATAAGGAAAGCTAGGTCAGGAGATCATCTGAAAAATCAGATTTTGCTTGGCAGAGCCACAGCATCATTCCAGGTTGTGTTGATGGGATTGTATTCCACAGCTGGGCTGCGCGGTTTGAAATACTTCTAACAAGGCTGCGCAGCAGCATGCAACACATTTTGGAGATACTCAAGCTGGTCTGAAGTTAGTAGAGCTGCTTAACAGCAGGGCAGCCCTACGCAGCTACACTAGCTTGGACCTTGAGTCACCGGCTCCTCAGCCGGTACGTGATGTGTAAATACAGCTCAAGTTGCTTCTGGCTGTGGAGAGAGCGAGCCCCAGGGTCTGGGTTTAGAGGTTTCTGGAGTGGGTGGTTTTCCGTAGCCTTTGGAAGTCCTTTCAAATCCACAAGTCTTTTTCTCATCGATTGGATTAATAGAATCGTCTCTGAATTTCTGTTTATTTAATGTGTATTTTTTCTCCTGGTTCTTGAATGGAGATGATGCATTTTCACTTCATTATTTTTCAGCTGACATTGTTAAGAAGTAAAGTGGTGTAATCACCCATTTCCTACAAGGATGAAGGTAGACAGCAAGTGATGAATGTTCCCCTGTTGCTTTAACGGAATGTTATTCTAAATAAATGTAAAAATATAATTTTTAAGATTGTGATTCACTCAACAACATTCTAATAACGTTTTCAAATCAGTCATTTTTTCCGAAGGCCTCAGCATTTAACATCAAGTTGAATTGCATGTTCTAGCCGATTCATCCTTGATGTTCCCATCACAATTAGGAATCAGTTGGATTTTACTTCTGATATTACAATAATGCTTACAGTATAGTTATCCGTATTAATATTTACATTTCAATTTTAATGACAGGTCCAGGTTCTTGTTCCTATATCTAGAATCGTATTATTTTGTGAGTAACTTGTGAAACATAAATGCTATTTTCCAGATGATTAGTGAAAAACCCTTATTTTTTAGGTGTTTGGAATTCCTTTGGAAAATTATGGGCTGACATATGTTCTACATTTCTGTATGGGCTATGTGCTGTGTTGGTTTTCTGGTATTTACAAAAAAAACCCAAAACATCCTGTGGCAGAAGTCCCTTCACTGTCTTCTGTGAGTCATATATGAAAGAAAAAGATATGGGCCGTTCTTTTTCAATTACCACTGCATTAAACTATTAGTTTATTTGACTTCCAGTGGTGTGTTTTTGTCTGTTTGCTTTTTTTTCCCACTAAGTCTTTCTTACATATCAGAATTTACCGGATGTTAACCACGTTTCTGTGTAATTTAATGCAACATTTACCTTTTTGGTTGAGCTTCATGTTCTTTGTTGGCTTAAATTACAATATCCAATCTTTGAAAGGTGGTTACGATTTTTAAAAATCTTTTATGTCAACTTATTCCTTGCTGTATATATAGGGAGAAAAATGTTCCCACTTTCTGATTTCAAGATCTTTGCCACCGGTGTCTTGCCTGCTTCTCTGAATGAGTTGTGCTCTTCCTTCTCACCCTCTTTCCAAAGAGTTATTTCCTTCAGCTTCTCCTTGTCCTGCTTTTGCTACCATATTCCAACCTAATCCTAGTCTTACTCCTTTAAAAGCACTATTTCCTTTAGTAGCTGAAAGCTATTAGATCTCAGCTTTACAGAAAGAACTCAGACCTTTTCAGTGCTGGGAGCATTAAGTACTGTTTCTTTGTTCTTAATACATCCATCTGCTAAAAAGAAGTAGTAAAGTTCATCCTTAAAAATCTTGATTTAGTTACCAAGTATGATGTCGAACAAGATGCTTGTTGCTGAAATTAAACAGGAATAATGTGTCCAGGTGCCAGCACGTTTCATTTGTGTTTTGCTTTGTCCACAGAGGCAGCAATAGGGATATCTGGGCAGTTTGGGACGGTGGATAGAATCACAGAATCACAGAATGGTTTGGGCTGGAAGGGACCCCCAGAGCCCATCTAGTCCAACCCCCTGCAGTGAGCAGGGACACCATTACCCAGATCAGGTCACTCACAGCCCCGTCCAACCTGGGCTGGAATGTTTCCAGGGATGGGGCCTCCACCACCTCTCTAGGCAACCCCTTCCCGTGCTTCACCACCCTCATTGCAAAGAATTTCCTCCTTATACCCAGCCTAAACCTACCCTGTTTCAGCTTGAAACCATCACCCCTTGTCCTGTCACCATTGTC
>KL256949.1:22515-34135 GCA_000699545.1 Podiceps cristatus
TGTCGAGTAAAATCATAGTAGCAATGGTCACAAAGGGAATCGTGACTGGAGGGGGAAAAAACATCTTTAATAGGAGTGAAGGTAGGTGCGGGAGAGCAGAGTAAGTATCTGAGAAAGAAGGCAAGGACTGAGAGGTGGCAGAAGCCCCATCCCTGGAAACATCCCAGGCCAGGCTGGACGGGGCTCTGGGCAACCTGATCTGGTTGGAGATGTCCCTGCTCATGGCAGGGCTTGGACTAGATGGGCTTTACAGGTCCCTTCCAGCCCAGACTAGTCTGTGATTCTGTGACTGGGGAGCAGGACTGACGGAGAAGGATGTAGCTGGAAGGTGGAATTGTAGAGACGCAGTTGGGGTGATAGTGCTGGGGTGCTCTGTCCGCCCTCCCTACCCGTGTGGGAGAATTCTGCATTTCTGTAACTGCTGGGTTTTGTATGTTGTGCTGGTTGTGCTCAGCAGCCTGCCTCGGTGTTTTAGTTTCTTTTTTAGTTCATAGAAATTCATAGATTCATAGAAAGGTCTGGGTGGGAAGGGACCCCAAGGGTCACAGAGTTCCAACCCCCCTGCCACAGGCAGGGACACCAACCTCCAGGCCTGGACCTACACGAGGTTGCCCAGGGCCCCGTCCAACCTGGCCTTGAACACCTCCAGGCATGGGGCATCCACCCCCTCTCTGGGCAGCCTGTTCCAGCCCCTCACCACTCTCTCTGTAAAAAACTTCCCCCTAATATCTAATTTAAACCTTCCCTCCTTCAGCTTTAGTCCATTCCCCCTTGTCCTGTCACTATCTACCCTTTTAAAAAGTTGATTCCCCTCCTGTTTGTACACTCCCTTCAGGGACTGGAAGGCTGCAATGAGGAGTTGTTATGGGGGACTGATCTGGGAAAGAACAGTTTGGGAATAAAGAAAAAAAAGGCAGAGAGTGCTGAGGCAGTTGCTGCACATGTTTTAATAAATATTTCTCCTGAGTAATTCAGTATTCAGTAACTAAACCACTGATTTTTTTTCCTAGCAGCAGATAGTTCATTTACTGAATGATACTTTCTGGGAAAAAAATGATACTTTCTGGGGGAAAAAAACCAACCAAACAAACAAACAACAAAAAACCCAAAACCGAAACTAAACCACAACACGTGTAAAATTACCATTTTTGTTTTAAATTATTTTTTTTTGTTTTTTCCCCCCCAATTCTAGGAGAAACCATGAGAATTGCCTCTTCGGAGTTTGCTGACGATCCGTGCTCCTCAGTGAAACGGGGCACCATGGTGCGGGCTGCTCGCGCCTTGCTTTCTGCTGTCACCCGCCTGCTCATCCTGGCTGACATGGCTGATGTCATGAGGCTCCTGTCACACCTGAAAATTGTATGTATTTTTAACGTTCTGTATTGGGTTTGCACGTGTTATGTGTAGAAAAATAGGCAACAAATCAGTAATGGATATCACTGTTCACATTTCTTTATTTCACTCTTTTTCCTTAAATTGCTGAAGTAGGAGACAACACATTTCTCATTCATTTTCTAATTTTGTAGAAATTAGTTTTTGGAAATTTTAAGTAAAATTTGTCAGATATCTGGGCTGAACAGCAGCACTTAACTCACCTCGCTTCCTAGCCCCGTGGCTGGCCATCTCAGCACTTGTACAACATTGCTATCTTGTGGCAGCGTTTAGGTACTACAGTTGTTCTACTTTTTCATCTGCACGACTTCTGGATGTATCAAAGGACTGAATCTTTAATATGGAGTGAGGAAATAGTACGAGTGTCTAATCAGTCATCAAAAAGGAAAAATAATATAAAGAGGAATTAAAGATTGTCAGATAGTTTGGATTTGTGTTCACTTTTGGCTGCCACCATTCATGATTTTATACAGGAGTATTAAAAGACTTTGCAGTTGAAACTAGGAAATGTAATTTATTTTTTTTTTTTTTGCTAGTGATTGAACTATTCCACCTTTAGTGCATAAACAAATAAATAAAAACCTCTGAAACAAACCAAAACTTTGCAGACATTCATATACAGTATATTTAAATCCTGCAGAATCTATGTGTGAGTTTAGCAGAGGAGATGGAGAGTTCCTTCTTTTTAATAACTGTCCAAAAAGTATTTCCCCCCCCCCCCTTTTTTTTTTAAATTTGTCTTTTTAACGGTGTAACTGTACAACGCTGTTCTGTTCTGGAAAAACAATGAGAACGCTTCAACTTGCGAACTGTGCAGATAAGCTAAATAGTTTGAAAACAGTTTTTGTCATGAAAAAGGCAGATTCTTCTGCACAGATTCTGGTGAGCTCTGCTCCTGCTCTCGGCATTGGCAGCGCGTGGTTCTGCTGATCTGCAGCGTAAGCATCGTCTCTCTCCAACATGCTTTTAATTTTTCCGCACTATAATACCCCATGCAACTGTATTTTAAAAAATTCTTTTGCTAGTAAGACTAACATTTCAATATTATAAACAACAGAATTTCAAAAATTCTGATTAAAATTTGGATTCAAGCTCTTTCATAGGCGATAAGAAGTATTGGTTCTTGCGTCTGAGATTTCTGCCTTCTGTTAGAGCAGTGTGCTCTGTTATTTAAAACAAAAATGTCCGATACTGTTTTACAAGTGGGTGTATTTACTGACACAGTTTGCACCCTTGATTTGCAAGGGCAGCGTATGGCAATGTGGTTTGTAATCTCTACATTTGTCAGGTGTTATTATGAGTCCTGTTTCCAAGAAGCCAGACATCACTGGTAGTTTTTTAGCAAAATTCAACTTAAGAACCTTAAATGTGATTTTTTTTTTTTTCCCCCCCTGGTTAAAAAGTGTCATTTATTTCTGGGGATGGAGAGGGTAAATATTTTTATTTTACCAGTTTATAATACAAACTAGTTTTAGATGAATAAAAATTAAATTACTAGGGGAAAAAAACTGTTTATATTTTACAGAATTGTTGAAGCAACAGCTCTTATATTGACTCAGGGGTAACATTCAAAGACTTGTGTAAATTAACCATAAAATTAATAAACAAAAATAATTCTGCCTGTCGAAATTATGAAGCCTGATTTATACTAAAATGTGCCATAATCAGTTTTCACTGAAAGCATGTCAAAGGAGTGATGCTTTTTTAATTTGTGTTAGTGGTTAAGGCAGTCAGGCAGTTCAGCTTTAAAAACTACTGTTCATTTTAAGAATAAATGAAGAGGTAATTAGATTCTGAGTAAGGTGTAGCTTGCAACTCTCAGACTTAGTATAAATTTTCCAACAAAACAACTATTGATTTACGTGCTTCAATTATACATTTTCCAATAGAAATGTATGGGTTTGCTGCTCTACTGCCCCGCAATTTGTAAATCTGCAGCAAGAAGGTAAGAGCTCAAAATAAAAATATCCTCTTTGGCTGGTAGGAAAACACAGTTGGAGCAACACAAGTCATAAAAAGGAAAGTTCTGCACATAATTGTGCCTTTCTAAATCCATTAGACACCGGGCAGTGCTGAATTTAGGCATTCCCAGCGGCACTGGGAGAGTAAGCTGCCAGGCTCTGTTCTTGCCTAGGAGCACGTCCCTTGCAGAATTAGCTCTTTCTCTTCGAGGGGAAAAATTGTCTGTTGTTGAAAGCGTATGCGCAGTCATGAATTGAGGGAATAGGTTTTAGAAAGAAGGAGGAATAGAAGCTTTTCAGTTCTCAAACTTTCTGCTTGGAATTGCATTTTTATCTTGTGAGGGAGAGGAACATGACTTTGAATTTGCATCTAGTCACAGGAAAACTTCCTTTACTTATTGTATGAAAAAGGCATTTTATCCCTTCGGATATTTTTTCTTGCTGTACATAAGGTAAAGTTTCACAATAGATTTGGTAGATTAACTTGTTATAACTGAGGTTTTATATCTTTGCCTGTTAGCTACAGCATGATTGAGTAACTGCAGATGTGTTTTCTTTGGTCAATTCTCTTCTCAATGTTGGAGTAACTGAAAAAGGGAAGCTAAAAGAAATAAGACAAAAAAGAGAGAAATAATAAATGAGAAAAAAGAAATAATAAACATTTTCTTGATTGAATCGATTGTTGTTTCAGTTATTTCACAACGACTCAATATTTTGGATATATCAGGGTAAATTTAAATCTTAAAGGTAAGTTTGAGTTTCATTTTTAAATGTTATTTCTTGTCCAGAATTAATAACTTCCTTTCATTTTCCCATAAAGCCTGTACCAGACATTAAGAACATATTCATTGATTTTGTTTTAAAACCCACAGATATAGAACATTTCATCTGATAAGTGTGAGTGGGGAAATTCCTATAGTTATGCCTTTTACATTAGTTTTACATGATACTGAAGTAGAGTGAATGGAAAATAATGCGGAATGACATCAGACAGCTTCTCTGTTAAGAAACTGTACAGCGATGGACGTAAAACCTAAACTGAGTCCATATAATAGAGACTATCGCATGGAATAGCTGCAGACTTTGTCAAAGTGTGCACCCGGATTAAAATGCTAACACAGTTGATAAATTATGTTCTAGGTAGAGGAAGCGCTAGAAGCAGTGAAAAATGCAACAAATGAGCAAGATTTAGCAAATCGCTTTAAAGAATTTGGAAAAGAGATGGTAAAACTGAACTACGTAGCTGCTAGAAGACAACAGGTGAGTACATTTTAAAGCGCTGGTTGAGAGAGTTAGTCTTGGTTTTGCAGAACCAATCTGAGGATTTTATGGCCAAGTCTGGTTTAAAATTTACAGTAAGTAATTTTTGTGTCATGGCCTTTAATTTAATCATAGTGATTTCTTTGAATGTGATGAAGTTTTCAAAAAATGAAATTTCTTTTAAGAATATTTTTCAAGTGGCTTCAATTAATAGCAGAATGAAGGATGAAGAAGCAAGTGATTCAGGGAGGTTAAGGATAGTTTTCGTTTGATGATTATTCCCATTTGATTCTAACCTATGCTGATTCGAGGTCACTCTGACAGCTGGTAAAGCACAAGCTCTTTGGTAGTCTAGTATAATTAAAATTCAGGAAGCACAGAAATCTCTTTTGTGTTTAAAACTATCATTATTAATTTTCAGATACTTAAAAAACCCTGAGTGCTCGATTCACTCATTACTAAGGCAGGTGGAAAAAAAAGACCTGAGTGTCACGGTAACATTTATTCAATGCTTCCAATTATACACCTTTGCAATAAAGATAATTTTCTCCTGAACATTGTTTTTAAGAGTCCAGAGAGTCCTGACACTGTGGAGTTGTATAAGGTCTCTCCAACTTCGATGGTATTTGAATAGCACCAGTCATTCAGGGGTGTAGTTTTGCGTAGCACAGCACACCGGATTTAGAACACTGGCTTTCCATATTTACCCTTCTATTTATTTATTTTCTGCATTACAGTAGTCACAATTTATTTCTGTATCCCTATTGCATTTTTCTATGAAATGTAACATTCTCAGAGTTATGCTGTAAAATCTACTCGCTATATGAACAGTTCACTTTATTTGTGGAAGTACAGCTACAAATATGGGGGGGGGGGAAGTGAAAGCTAATGAAGGTATATGTCTCTTAAGTTCTTATTGGAGTTATGAAAACATAACAGAAAATCTTAATTATAAACCTTTTAAAATTTTCTTCTTAAGGCACATTTTTATAGTGCCAGTAAGGTTTTCCATCTAGCTGTGGAAAATCTTGACAGCATTAGAACTACTTAGATGTTCATACATTTTCCTGTCATCTCTTCTGTTTTGTAACTGATAAAGTTTTTAGGAACTTAATTTGGTCTGAAAACTGTTATCTACCACTCACGTGTGATTGCAGTTAGTCAATAGATAAAACCTTTAAATCCAGAATATCTGGTCTTTTTTTTTAATTTTTGCCATAGATTCTATGTGTGAACATAAGCAAACCATTCAGCTCCCTGGATTTCTTTTGTCATAGTTTTAAAACAGAAGTAATAACGTGTTACTCCTTATGAAAATTGTTAGGACTGCCTTACCTAATGCTTGAAAGGCTTTCATGGACAGTGTAATATATCCTGTAAATGAGTAAATTAATGGATTAAATAGCAATAATACAACGTCATCTTATTCTGGTAAGACATTGCACAGTACCTGATGGTTGTTGTCAGGGGAAACAAAAGAAAGAATACGTCATTAACACAAACACTAAATGACACGAGGAATAGAACAAAATATGAAGGAAAGGCTAAAAATAATGAGGGAGATTTCTTTCTGCCATTTATGGTAGATTCTGTCATTGATTCCATCTCTGCAAAATCACAGGATGGTATTTATGCAGAGACACTTAAGCCATATAGACAATACGCTCTAACAGGAAAACTTTCATTTACAACTCTAAAACTTGCCTGGTTTTGTTTAGGAACTGAAAGATCCTCACTGCAGGGATGAAATGGCCGCAGCCCGAGGCGCTCTGAAGAAGAATGCCACCATGTTGTATACTGCGTCCCAAGCGTTTCTCCGTCACCCCGACGTCGCAGCCACTAGGGCCAACAGAGACTATGTCTTCAAGCAAGTACAAGAAGCAATTGCCGGTATCTCCAACGCTGCCCAGGCCACCTCACCCACTGATGAGAACAAGGGGCACACTGGCATAGGAGAACTCGCTGCTGCATTAAATGAGTTTGATGTAAGTATCGGAAGTGTATGGAAAATGAAATGTTTCTCCATGAAATCTACAGTGCTTTTAACTAAGTGGAGCTTGAACAGGACTCAAATTTCCCTTTTTACTCGGGTCTGCTTCCTCAGACTGCAGGGGAAAGTGCAGACATTGATTTATGTTATTTTTTAATGAGGAATAGTTGTTTGCTGCTAATGGACTTGAATTATAAGGAATTATTTGTGCTCATATGCAGCGGCTGTGATAGAGAGAAATAAGTTATCTCCTGCCCTAGTGTCCTTGAAAAATCTAGCTACGTAGTTTGAAATAATACGAACTCTGATTAATCTGGCATTTTAGTTCTGTGACCAAGATCAGTGATTTGGTGACTGGTAAAATCATGTCTGTCTGCCATGTCAGGAAGGAAGGCAGGGCAAGAAAGTAAAGATGGTAGAGGAGCTACAGTCAACTTCAGTCATGAAGGATGTTAATCAAAGATATGGAAACAGCATCTTTCAAACACACTCGATACTAGTTGCTTTAGCTTCAGGAAAATTGTTGCAGTCTCTGTTCCAGGAATAGCCACAGTTTTGCTTCGGCAACTTTCCTAACACCTAATTGTTTAACTGTTAGTTTCGTTACCAGTCTTACGATTTTTCCCTAACTTACAGTTGAGGGCTGTTCTCTAGGAAATGGGGGGAAAATAAATAAATAAATAAATAAAATTGCAAATACTATCTGAGAACATTATTTTTTTCTCTTTCATTCTGACTGACTTCAGGTAAGGGTTTGTTAAAATTATAATTACAGAACGGTGCCCTTTTCACTTTGATTAATACATAACGTTACAGTACAAGCATCGGTCATACAGTTGCAGCAGCTGCTCAATCGTGCTGTATTTAGGGCTGAAGTGGAGGTATAGTACAGGTGGTTCATCTCACGTCGTGGTGGACTGGGCTTCTCTTCTGCACCTGGGGCCTACTGACATTGGGTCTACTTTGGAGATTATAGTCTATAGGGTAAATATGATAGGAGCAAGTGAAGCTCCAGGATTGAGTAAGAAGCTGAAAAAAGGGGCAGAAAATGAGTATAGAAGTAATAGCAAAAGGGAAAAGGGGTTAGAAATGGAAACATGACAGCAGAAGATGTGTGGATAGGGGTAGGAAGAGCCAAGCAAAGAGCCGAAACACCAGTAAAACCACTCAGAACTGCGGGACCCTGAGACTGACTCCAGTTCCATCACGCTTTTCATGTAAATGAAACAGCACTTCCTGCATCGATCTTTCTATACTGATCTTTTCTCTAATGCCTGTATTTCTAGATCTATGTTTTTTTCCTCTAGAATTATTGTGGGTTAAGCTTTAAAACACTCTGCATGGTTTCCAGGGCCTTCTCAGCTTACAGGTCCCCGACTAATAAGATCCTGAGGATAATATCCCTCTTTGGTGTAATTGTACTCCGGCTTTTGTGTGGGACTTTGCGTGTTACGGACAGCAGAGGTTTGACAAACAGAAAACACGTGACAAACTGATGATGCTGCTGCTCTGGAAAAGGCTGCTGTTCAGTGCAGAGTCGTTGCTCTTAGTGCAAGTAAATTTAGTGACGACTATGCGAGACATCTGATGTTGTCCCCTGCCTCTTGGTGAGAACATATTTTTCTCCTCGGGTAAAGTCTTTTCCAGTTTATGTGATGTTGTAGGCATTGTGAATGCCTATGTGAGACAAATAGCCATAGTATCACGTTCTGTTCACAATTACGCGTGGAAAAATAACCTTTGAGAATTTTCTCTTTCTAATTTTAAGAAACGAAATGAAAACTTTCTCCTCTGACTTACTGAGGATACAAAGATTGAAGCTATTCTTTTATCTGCATTCTAACCATATTTCCTGTTTTGCCTCACTGCTTAGCTGTTGAACGTGATTTATTCACACTTAATTTTGCAACAGAGACAGCATTCCCTAAACTCCAGGGAAAGACCAAGTTTGTAGCTGCCATGGTGGAATGATTGTGATTTTATCCTTATGTTTTACAAGCAAGAAAGCAAGAAAAATTACCAGACTAATGAAACTATGTTATGGGTAAGAAGATGGTGAAGAAGAAAAGCTTGATTCTTCTGCTGGCAACGTATTACTTCAGCAAGGGAAAGGAAGTTTATATTTTTTAGTGAAAATAATTTAACGATATATTTATTTTACGGTATCAGTCATATTGATGAGATCAATTTGTATTTGATACGAAGTGCATACTAAACTTTGATTATAGGATAAGATATTCTACATTAAAAATATGTTTACAGCTTTTTTCCATAATATTTGACACTTCTCAGCCTTCATTATTTCAAATTTCAGAATCGTTCTGTGGCTTAATGCTTCAAATAACTGCAGTGTAAATCGTCAGAATACTTTCTCAATTAAAATATCATCGCATGTAATATACATAATTATCCTACCTATTTGAAGCAGTTCAGCTCCTGTGGTTAAATAGGTGTCATGTTAATTGTCATACTTTATACAATGGTGACTTGTGGTATAAAGTCACCTGTGAGTTATTAGCAGCAAAGTTTTGGAAAGGGTTGTCATTTATTGCTTCTCAGAGATAAATCATGTAGAAATGAGGAGAGTTCAAAAATCTGTTTCTTATTAGATTTGCCACTTTAAAGTACTATTTGAAGTTGATTGATTACAAAACTATGTCTCTCTTGTCCTCGTTTTTTGTCCTTTAACTTAAATATTCCTGCTTTAATTTCAGATTATTCATCCTGGTCTTATTAGTAAAGTAATTTATTAGTAAAATTTGCTATATATTTTCCATCCCTGGAGATGTTCAGAAAACACGTAGACATGGCACTTTGGGACATGGTTCAGTAGGTGGGTGGTGTTGGGTTGACAGTTGCAGTGTGGGGGGTAGATAAAGAGATAGTAAATGAAATGAGAAGGACCAGGAAATCTGTTCCAGATGAAAACTGAGGTGAAGACAGATGGCGTCTACACTCCGCTGAGGGGTTGGCAACTGGAAAGAGGTATATGTGGGATGTGGATATAAAAATATATTTACATGTGAGTAGAAAATGATGGGATAAGGAGATGTCGAGTGGCTGTCTGCCAGAGCAAGGGCTGCAAGCATCTAAGTGTGGGACACGTTCTACATGACGGAATGGAGAGGGGAAAGTGACAGGGAAAAATCATATTTTTGGGGCACTGGGGATTTCTGATGAGTAGGAGAAGACCTCCTTTCAGAATATGGATTGAGGTTGTGATTTCTTAGTTTCTAGAATATAGCTTTGTCTCTGGGATGTGCTGACAACACTTTAGAAGCACTCACCACTGCAGACATTCAAAGTTTAGGGGTTTCAAAGAGGTACTTAACATTTTAAACAATTCTAAATATTTTGCTTTATATTTTGATATGGAAAATGAGGGTCATCATTCTTGTACGGTGCTGTGAGGGTAGGTGTAACAGTTTTGTAAATATAAAGCTGTTTACCGTGCATGCACCATAGATCCGTAAGGAGGAGTATTTCTGTGCTTGGAGCAAGGCTTGCATTGTCTACAATAAATTATGAGTCAAAAATAAAATAGATTAATAAAGCCTCCAACTTAGGGGAGGAAAAGATATCTAATGGAAACAAAAGAACCAAAAAACCTGTTTTCCATTGATGCTAAAAGCAAACATCTGTCATCTTTTGTATTGCTCTGGAAAGAAAACATCAGAACTGATGAGATGGCTTACCTGACTTTCTCCTCGAGTTTTGTGTGTGTGTGTGTGTGTGTGTAGTAAATTGGCAAATTCTGTATCTATCAATGGAATAAATGATATTGTATTTGTTAAATGTATATACAGTGCTTGCCTTATAATATATGTTAATCCAAACAGACACACCCTATACTTGATGTTATTTTAATAGTGATTTGTTGTTTCTGAGTGTGCACACACCCATTTGTCTTTAAAGTTGTTTACCAGTGATATAGATACATGTTACATCTTGAACTGCTGTGCCTGTGTGTCACCCCTTTACTCTCTGATTTTAAAGTTGCATTGAGTCTTGAATCAGCATGAAAATAATTTGGTTTATAAAGGAATTGATCTGGTTGAGAACTGAAAGAGGTGATTAAAATGATTTTGGTACTTGAGGTATTTATCTATTTGGGATAGGGCCCAAGGTACTGAAAATGCATCATTTTCTGTTATGAGAAGGTTTTGAACAGAAAAATTCCAGACAGAGTAACTCGATCTTTAATAAATTTGTGAACAGTGCAAGTTTGCCACTTCGGAGATGACTATGTTTGATGTGAAAAAAAAAAGTGTCTGATGACACTGGTCACTATTGTCCAGGCTGTAGAATGAAGTTCATACTTAATAAATGGACTATCACAACATATTTCTCAAAGATACTAATAAATGTTTAGGAATATTTTTCAGGGCTAGTGAATGCAGTGCTCCTTAAATAGAGTGAAAGATCTAAAAGCATGTAATAAGGGAAAAAAAATACATAGAAACTGAAAAGTACTTGGGTACAACAATAGCAAAGGCCACTTTTTTTTTTTTTTTTATAATAAAATTAAGAGCAATCAAAATGTGACATACAAGTAGTGGATAGAAGAGATTCTGTATCATTGAGTGACTACTTTTAAAATGTTGTTCCTTTTTGGACCAGTAGTAACTCTACTAGATGTTCAGCCTGAGAATGGATTTCGCAGAATATTTATGGAAACTCAATTTTCTTGTAAATATATTCTTCAGAGAAGTGATTTGTGATGCTGAAGACTAAAGGACAAAATGTGAGCTTCAAAATAAGAATTGAAATGTGGTTGTTTCAGTATCGAAATCATAAGAAACAATTGCAAAAATATTACTGCACATCCCACGTTGCAATTTAAAACTAGACTTGTTGAGCTCTAGTGTCTAGGGAAGCACAGGCAAATGCCTGTTTCTGTATAGAAGGAATTAAATTTCCAAAGGGAAAATATATTGAAATTCTGGTAGGGACCTTGACAGGCTCCAGTAGCAATTATATATGGAAATTCAAAAGGGACCTGGACAGGCTTGAGAGG